>JAVKPL010011698.1:0-52065 GCA_032173675.1 Gastrolobium villosum | reverse complement strand
AGGGTGTGGATTTTTCAGTTGGTGGATTTATTAGTATTTTCGTTCAAAAATCAAGCGAAAAGGTTCGGATCTCTTGCATCCGGGTCTCGGTTTGTTTCTCTCCGATTTCCCTCACCATTTTCGCGAACCCAGGTATGTTCTAAAAAACCTTAACTCGACATGTTTTTGCTTCTAACCTTATTTTTATTTTTGTTCCCCTTTGTTGAGCACAACCCGATTCTGTTTGTATGGAATTTTTTTTTTCATTTATTTATTTATTTATTTATTTCAGATTTATTTATTTTTATTTTTATTTTTTTTCTGATTTGTAATATTTTTCGGGTTTGATTTCATGAAAGGGTTTTTAATTTCAATTTTAATATTTATATTTATATTTATATTTATTTTTCTTTTCTATTTTTCTATTTATATATAAGTGCAAGGACTCCCTGATTTTTGAAAATTTTGCATGTACCTGTGAAAGTTTTATTTGTAGATGTTTCTAAGTGGTATGTCGGTTTAACTTACTTTCACTTTTAGTTATTTGTTCCTCGGCTGATAAAAAAAAAAATTCTGAGTTGTGATCGATTTTTTCTGTTCTGTTAAATTTTAATTTTATTTTATATATATTCTAGAAGTTATGGATGATAATTTATTTTATTTATTTATTTACTTTATAATTCTGTGAATGCTGGAATTTATTAACAAATAACTTTTATTTCGAATTGCTTACTGATTTAAATTCTAGTAACAATGCCACCACGAACCAAGAACGGAGGGCTAAAGAGTAAAGCTCTTCGTGTTCAAAACACTAGAAAATCAGCAACCGATCAATCCTCATCTCAAGAACCTCCTGTTTCAGCAAGAGTATCACAACGCCTCAAGGAGTTGGAGACAGGCAAACTGCGCATTCATTATGAACGAGGATTCGACTTGACTGAAGAGGGAGGATACATGGAGCTTTTCGTCTGGCAACATGTTACACCATGGAAATGGGAAAATTTTGCAAGTCACCCCTCTGTTCGAGTGCCTGTCCGGTTGGTTCACGAATTTGTGGCCAACTTCCCAGAGGAGAATGAGCCTCTTCAAGTCTTAGTTCGAGGAAAGCTGGTGGATATATCCCCAGCAAAGATTCAAGAGGTTTATAACCTCAAAAATGGGGATTACAACTGGTACTTGAAGTTTCTAACAGACAGGACTCAACCGAACGTTCATTCAATGATGGCAAAGATACTCACGGGAAATCCCAATACAAAATGGGATTCTGAAAAGATGTTAACGACTGAGCTCACAAAGGAAGCTCAAGTCTGGGCCAAATTTGTAAGACACCGCATCTTCCCTAAATTGCACATGAACCACTTATCAACAAGAGTTGGTGTGTTGGTTTACTGCATAATGCAAGGCCTGCCATTCTACCCTGAGAGGCTGATTCACCAGGAGCTGTGTGAGAATTCTAAGAAAACAACAGGACCATTTTATTTTCCATGTCTGGTAAAGCTGTTATGTGATGCAGCTGGAGTCCCTTCTTCTTCTGAAGACAGGGAAATGGTCCCAATTCCGAATTCACCAATAAATGAGATCTGCCTGAAGAGGATAGCTGAGTCCAGCTTACGTAGAAAAAGAAAAACAACTTCAACTCAGCCTCCTAAACGAGCAGAAAAGGGGCAGGTTTCAGAAATGAAGGATCAAATTATGGAACTGCAGCAATGTGTCAAGGGGTTGATTACATATATAAAAACCTCTAGACATTGCTGTATGAAATCATATCAAGAGACTTTTCCCCAAGATGAGTTTCCTGAAATTCCAGCCTATCTTTTGCAACAAATTGGTGATGAGGGGACTTCAAGAGCTGCTGAGCAGGGGTCAGATGATGATGTGGTTGATGTGGATGATACTTTTTCTGAAAGCTGATATCAAGTGTTGGTACCCAGGTTCTTTATTTATTCATTTATTTGTTCATTTATTTATTTATTTATTTACTTATTTACTTATTCATTTACGTTTCAATTTATTATTATTTTTTTGTATTGCTGTGAGGACCCAGCTTAGTTTTAAGTTTGGGGTGATTTTTGTGATTATATGTTGTCACCAATAATCTTTCTTTATTTGCTGATTATATTTTACTCTGTTTTGTATGCTGAATTTATAGTAACTTGGAAACAATTTATAGCTTGATGTGCTTAACATTATCATTGCGTGAGTATAGCCAGGTTTAAGTAATTTAATCCCTAGTCAATTAAGGATTTAACTTAGTTAATCAGTGTTTACATAAGTTTAAAATCAATTGGCATGCCATTCTTTTTTGTTGTAATCCCTGACTTGCTGATTCACTGATAAACCACTGATTAACAACCTATGTGAGGTATTTTGAACCTAAACACTCTATTCCTTTGAGAGTGATCATTGGTCATTATGTATTGATGTTTTGAATGCTACACTCTGTTAGGATGACTGATATGCTAATTCTGTGTGATTGGGGCATTGTTTCTGAATATGTAGCCTAGAGCCAAAAGCCTTACCCTTCAATTATATCCTTTGGTCCCTTTAATTGAGCCTGAGCCTTTCTTTTCTGTTTCACCCTGATATTATAAGCCAAATTCCTTGTCCACCCTATATAGCTATCTTTAGTGTTTAGCTAATGCTCGTTAGCTTAGAAATACAAAAAGCTAAGTAAGGCAAAGGGAAATTGGTTGTACAAAGAAGGAAAAGAAAAAGAAAGAAAAATCAGGAGGTAAAAAAAATGTTAGAAGAAAAAGGGGAACAAGTGATCCTTAAAAAAAAAGATCTCTGTGCTTACTGTAAAAAAAGAAGAAGAAAAGTTTAGAAGGAAAAAGGCAAAAAGTGAAAAATTGTGAAAGTGAAAAATAAATAAAAAAAAGTAATTTCCCTTTGTCTTGTTTAGGCAAAAAGATCAGAAAAAGCTAATGAGGATTAGTTAGACACTAAAGGGTTAGCTTAATTAGCCAAGTGACTAGAAAAACAACAATCCTAGCCCTGCCTCTTTACAAGCTTTAAAGACCCTATGATGGAAGTAGCATGTTGGGCTTCAAGTTTCTGAATGGTTGTGTAGATTGGAAACATTCATGCATGATGACAATGAGTGAACCTTCTTTATAAAAAATGAAAGAGTGTGATTACTTGAAAATATCTGGAAAGGAATACAGTGGAATGTCAATTGAATCAGTTTAAATTAAGGTTTGCAACTGATTGAATGTGCATGAGTTTTTGATTGAATGCTTCTATAATTACTGATTGACTGGAGTTAGATGATTAATTTGATGAAGGAATTGGTTAACATTAAGCCTGGTCAATGCTTTAAGGAGTATGATGTTTTGCATAGATGGTTGATAAATTTATCTAAGTTATTAAGTTTATTTCTGCGATGCTAAGTGACTATGCATTTGAACTTAACAGTGATTTTCTGAATAAAAGTTTGTTTGATTGCTTGAGGGCAAGCAATTGATTAAGTTTGGGGTATTTTGTTAGCACATATTTATATATATTTATATTATATTATTTTATGTTATTTAAGTGTCTTTGGGATGTTAATTAGTGTTTTTGCAGGTAAATTAAGCCCAATTGAGTTAAGTAAAGACCCATGTAAAAAATAAAGGTAAGAAGTAAAAATGATAATATTTGGCTTTTTACTTACCTATTTTATTTATTTTTATCTTCAGCTTACAAGAAAAAGAAGGAAGCAAATCTGGACCGATGGATTAAAAAAAGAAATGGATGGCTGTGATGAAAGGAGGCTTTTCTGATGGTTTTGAAGGGAGAAAAAAAGATATATCAGAGAGAGAGAATGGATATTAGTCATAAGAAAAAAGATTTAGAAAAAAATAGAAAAAGTTTCCTCTGAGTTCTTTTCTTTCGTTTACTTTTCTGTTCTTGAGAAACACTTCTGGGTCTTTTTGTGGGTTCTTGAACGCTGTATTGTTCGTCCACCATCCTTGACCTTGGAGGGCTCTGACAACGCGTCTTCAAGGGAGAGGAATCACGGATCTGCATGCGTAGCGGTCAGTCTCGACATTCCTGGAGATTGTTCACTGTAGATCGTGTTAGGGTTCTTGATGTTTGAAGAACCGATTTCTTTCTGAACTTGGTAATGATTGTTCTTTACTTTTCGGATATTGTAGTATTTCTGATAATGGGTTTCTAGTTCTTTTCTTTTCTGGGTATGATTGAATGATTGGATGAATATTTCGTGAAGTTCTTTGTTATTGTTGTGTTTTCTTATTCGATTGATTCTTTAATTTTTCAACTCAAGAGATTCATGGGAATGAACCTTGAGTTTTTCAACAGAAACAATTTGGGAAATGTGTTTCTGTTTAGAATCGATTGAACCCCTTTGGATTAGGGATAATCAAGGGTGATTTCTGATAATTTTCTAAAAAGATTTGGGAACCTTTGGAAAAAGATCTTCTTGAATGTTAATGTTGATTCTGGGAAGTTTCAATTAAACTCGTTGTAGTACCTCGGAAATTGAGATAAACTCGTTGTAGCTTTGAACGAAAAATTGCAGGAATGCAAATATTTTGAGTCATCCATGATTTTAAACATACTCAGAAGGCTTTTTACATTGATAAACATTTCTTTACTGCTAGATTATATTTTGATAGTTTAATAAGAATACAAAAATTCTCTTTTACCATAAACCAATTAAATTCCAATTAAAGAATTTTTAATTCAGATTAATAGAAATAAAAATAATTCAACCTGTTCCCTGAGAACGATAACTCTTTTCTTTGGAAAATATACATCTCAACAAATTCTGCAAATCCCGAAGTTTCTGATGGTGAAGAAGAGCTGAGACAACCAAGGATGAGGAGTCTACAAGATCTGTATGATTCCACCAGTGAAGCACACCTGGTATGTTTGTTAGCAGACTCTGAGGAAGTGAGTTTTGAAGAAGCAATTCGAAATGTGAAATGGCAATCAGCCATGGAGGAAGAAATTAAAGCAATAGAAAAGAACAAGACGTGGGAGTTAGCCGAGCTACCCAAAGGAAGTCGGCCCATTGGTGTGAAATGGGTGTATAAAAAGAAAATGAATGCTAAGGGGGAGATCGAAAGATATAAAGCCCGGCTGGTGGCGAAAGGGTATAGGCAGAAGGCCGGCATTGACTATGACGAGGTGTTCGCACCCGTAGCAAGAATGGAGACTATCGGGCTGTTAATTTCTCAAGCAGCCCAGTTCGGATGGCCGATCTATCAGATGGATGTGAAGTCGGCATTCTTAAATGGAGTACTCAAAGAGGAGGTGTATCTGGAACAACCTCCGGGATTCATGAAAGCAGGACAAGAAAGAAAAGTGTTGAGACTGAAGAAAGCTTTGTATGGGTTGAAGCAGGCCCCAAGAGCCTGGAACACAAGAATTGACAATTACTTCAAGAAAGATGGACTTGAACAATGTCCGTATGAACATGCACTCTATGTGAAGAAAAAGGGAAGTAAGATTCTACTTGTTGCTCTATAGGTTGATGATCTGATTTTCTTGGGTAATGATGAAGGGATGATTCAAGATTTCAAGAATAAAATGACGAAGGAGTTCGAGATGACGGATCTCGGTCTGATGAAATATTTTCTTGGTTTGGAGGTCAGACAAGACAAATCCGGGATTTTCGTTTCTCAGGAAGCCTATGCAAAAGGAATTTTAGAGAAGTTTAAAATGAGTAATTGCAACCCGGTTTCAACCCCTATGGAACCCGGTGTTAAACTTTCAAGATATGATGGAGGTGAAAAGGTAGATCCGAGTGTTTATCGGAGTCTAGTTGGAAGTCTGAGGTACTTGACGTGTACGAGACCGGATCTGTGTCTGAGTGTTGGAATAATAAGCCGATTTATGGAAGAGCCAAACTATACTCATTGGAAGGCGGCAAAGAGAATTTTAAGATATGTTCAAGGAACAACCTCGCAAGGACTTCATTACTCGAAGTCGGATAAGTACAAACTGACAGGATATTCGGATAGTGATTGGTGCAGAGATATTGATGACAGGAAGAGCACGGCTGGCTATGTATTTTTTATGGGAAACACGGCATTCACGTGGGTGTCAAAGAAGGAACCTATTGTGACTTTATCTACATGCGAAGCCGAGTACGTTGCTGCTTCCTGGTGTGTTTGTCATGCAATTTGGCTGAGAAATTTATTGAGCAAGTTGGAGCAAGAGCAAGTCGGTTCAACTGAAATCCGAGTTGACAACAAATCCGCGATCGAGTTAGCAAAGAACCCGGTCAACCATGAAAGAAGTAAGCATATTGATGTCAGGTTCCATTTCATCCGAGATCAAGTCAAAGAAGGAAAGGTGGAGCTCACTCATGTTGCAAGCCGAGATCAAGTTGGAGATATTTTCACAAAGCCCCTGCCGACATTGTTGTTTGAGAATTGCAAGAAGAAGATGGGAATGAAGGACGGTAGAGATATTAAAGTTTAAGGGGGAGTTTTGTTGGTTTAAACTTTATTTAATTAAAGAAAATAGAAAATGAAGAGTTTTGTGGTGAAGGGGTGTGTCCTTAGGAATTTGTTAATGGACAATGATGAGTTTAGAGTTTCTATGAAGTAGTCATTATTATGTTTAGATTTCCTAAGTTGGTCATTAGTTTCCTTAATCATTTGCTAATGCTTTTAAATAGCACCATGTAAACCAGTGTAAAGTGGCTTGGTAGATACATTAATAGAAAGAGGTATATTCAGAGACTTGTTTGTGTGTTTGAGTGTTCTTGAATATCCTTGGGTATTGTAATTTGGAAATTTAGTTTTGGAAGTGTAAAATGCTTTTATTTTACAAAAGTAGTAAGAAACTTTATATTTACATAATAATCTTTTGCAGTACTTCAACTACGGGTCATTTGATTAAATGGAGGCTCTTCTAAGGTAAAACATTCGCCCGTGTGGTTAGCTGCATCAGAAGCCAGAAGGTGACAAGCCAAAAATTGAGGAACTCGACAGTTGGAGCAAATTTTTTATTTTTTTTTTGATAAGGAGTTGGAGTAAAGTATAATGTAAAAGATGCAGATGGATGGACAACACAGGATAGGGAAGAATGATGACATTAAAGATCCCATTCTTAATAGTCCTCTGCAGTGCTGAGGACATGATTTTTATTTTATTTTTTATTTTGTGAAAGAGAACATGATTGGTTTGTTTGCATTAAGTGCCAGTTCAGTTACATAGTTATTTATATTATGATAAATTTTGAACCGTGTAAGTTTATATGCTTTGGGTTGATAATAAGTGGTGACTTGCTAACACTTATGCAAATAGCGCACAAGTATACGCGACAACAAGTAATACAGGGCGTATTTGAGACCCTTATATCGTTCCCTACAAGGATCTTTAGCGTGTGTAACTTGACTCAACTTTGTAATTGCTAAAACTGAACTTATTCTAAAAATGAGTAAAAATGAAAACCAAATAAACACAATACTAAATTAAAGTATTACTAACCAAAGGCTTCTTTTTCTTTTTGGATTTTTCTTTAAGAAGAATTGAATTCAGGATCTAACAATGAAAAATCAAAGGGAAAATAAAATGGGATTTTGTGGTGAAAAAGGAAAATTTGATTGCAAAAGATTTTAATGTAAAGAAATTAGTAACTACAATGAGAAGTGAGATATTGCAAATCAAATGAAAATAATTCTGAAGTGTTGAAAATTAAGTTGTAAAAGCAGGTTGAGTGTCGGTTCCCCTTTCCCAACAGCCTCTGAATGAGTGCTAATTACAAGTCCCCAAAAATTAATTCCCAAGTGATGGATTTTTTCTTATTGCTCTTAATCTCTTAAAAATATTTTTGTCCTAAACCAACATTTGCACATCTCTGTGCTAAATGAAGCAAAGACCGTCATTAGTCCAATCCAAAATAACATGGAGGCTGTTCTCATCTCTGAGTAACATCCCCTGAGTGCTCTCACACTCAAGTCCATGTGTCCAACACAAGTCTGGACTTAATCATTTCTCAATGACTAATTCCTAAAATATTATCCTATCATCAGGCCTTAACAATAGCATAAATAATAACAACACAATATTGAACAAAATGGGAATCAACTTCCAGAAACAGTAATCAGCACAAGTTCATAGCTGAGGTTCGGGTACCTACACCCAACCTTGAGAAAATTAGCTCCTATCCATAAGAATTGAGCTTACAAACATCAAAAGAAAACTTAAAAATTACAGAATGTAAAGTGCTTAAAATTAAACTACAACACTGGTCCTAACAACCGGAAATCACAGTGCTGTACTGACATGCATAAGGCTCATCAGATGAACAGTAGTCTCATTACAATATCATAACTTGAAAGAAATTAAAAACTAAAAATGTTCAGAAAAATAACATAAAACTAGGAAATCAGAACCGAAGAAGAGAGCCTCACTCACTCCTCTCTCCCTTTTTATAGGTCCTTTTCTTTCTCTGCAAGATCCTTTGCTCCACTCCTCAGCAGGTATCATGCGCTCCTCGCGCGTTGCACATGGGTGGTCCCCAGCTGCTTCATACGCGCGTCAAACGATCCAAATGAAAATTCGCTCCTCTACACCGTACACTGACTCGTGCCTCCAAAAATCGCTCCAGCCTCCACTCACAAAAGCTTCCAGCTCACCCACTCAGTCAAGGGTTTTGTTTGGCTTTTTTGTGTGTAAAACAATAGTGGTTAGGGTTGGGTTAACCTATCAATGAACCGTGGGTGAGGGTTAATCTTGACAGATAAACCGAATATTAGGATCGATCTGGCTTTACAACTGGATTTGTGGCAAGGAGATTTGGATGGGTGGTGTGGATTTGTGGTTGACTGGGACTGGATATTGATCACACGATGTGCTAGGGTTCTCTCTCAGCCCTTTTGCTTATCATGACTCTGATTCTATCTCTTCCTTTCTTTCTTTGATTTTTTTCTTTCTTTGCTTCAGTTGGGCTTTAGCTTTAGGTCCGGCCCAGTTCTTTCTTCCTTCCTTGCTCTCTTCTTTTCTTCCCTTTCTTGGGTTTTTCTGCTTAGATAGCATTTGGGCCTAAAAAAAATAAAATGTTTCAGCCCATTAGTATTTAACCAGCAAAAGACAAATCAACATAAATTTGGGGTATTTTAATCACAAAATTAATCTTTTTCTCTTCATTTGCCAATTAAATTATATGTTCTAAGTCTCACTTAAGAGACTTATCACACCCCCAAACTTAAATTGTTACTTGTCCTCAAGGAACAAATGCAATGCAATACCACAATTCTCTCAGCAGAACAGTTCCTCAATCAACAAACAAAACTTTCATTTCTCATAAAGCATGCATCACCAACAGAATTCTCAGAATCTACACTTTTAGTCAAACACACAACTTTGAATCACTCACAAATATCCACTCTGCTCTCTTTACTTTTCAAAAAGTTAAAACATGCATTAGTTAAACTGAGCAGTTTCTCAAATCAGTTCATCCTTCATTCAAAACTTTCACAGGATCAGTTCTTGACTTTCATTAAAGAACATGCAATTAACTCAACAACAGCTTGTTCATCAATCAAAGAAAGGATTTCAGTTAAAGCATACAAACAACATCAATGATCAGTGTGACTTCAATGTTCAAGTGTAATCAGTGGCAACTGAACAATAACAAGGGAGACCATAACTCATCATTTCATAATACAGAGAACTACATCTTCACAAAAGGCAAATGAGAATGGCTAAAATTCTCTTCTCATATATGTTCATCACTCCATAGTGCAGGGAGCTGTTTAACTCACACCTTTACTGGGAATAGCCTCATCATAGGCTTGATAAGATGCTTTGGCTTTTAAATGACACACAATTTAGACTTCAATCAGAAGGACCTTATGGGCTGTATCTTGGCTTGGGTTACGGTGAGAAATTTATGGATGAATGGCTAACTCAACTATGATGGACAAGGGATGCAATCAGAAAAACTTTACTAAACACTACCATGGCTGCCAAAAAAAAATTATTCTCTTGTACTCTTTTTCTTTTTGTATTTTTGTATTTTCTTTTATATGATGTACACTCACACCCTTTTCTCTTTTCTTTACCCTCAGCCATGGAACTCAATTCATTTTTCAATGGATTGCAACTTCAAAAAAAAAAAATTATTCCATCATAGCTAAGTGGGAAGGTAGTCATGGGATGGGGGAAAAATGAGGGAGTCCAAAAATTAAGCTACAGGCTCAAAGTGGGTTAACAAAGACAAAAAAATTCAAGGTTGGCTTTTTGGCTAATGGGGTTAATCAGAAAAAAAAAATTTGCCCTCTTCATCTTGAAGCTTAACTTGTGTCTCACCTAATTACCCAGCATCAAATCAAATTCTGTTTCCTCTATCCCAGAAAGGAACCTCAGGAAAAAAATTAACTGTTTATGAATCAAATCCTCACTATGTTAGGGTTAATCACCAATTATGGAATTATTACCCACTTACTATAATTATTAGAGTTTCATAATAATTATTAGGGTTAATTATGGAATTATTTCCTAATTATCACAATTAATTAATTAATCTCCTTAATTAACGGTGCGGGTTCTTAATGAACCTTGTGTTTACAAGAAGGTTAGTGGGAGTAATGTCGTCTTCCTGGTACTTTATGTAGATGACATATTGCTAATAGGAAATGACATGCCAACATTACAAATAATGAAAGAGTGGCTTTCAGAAAACTTCGCTATGAAGGATTTGGGAGAAGCGGCCTTTATACTTGGTATAAAGATCTATAGAGATAGATCCAAGAGGCTGCTGGATTTATCTCAATCCATATATGTTGACAAGATGCTAAAGAGGTTTAGCATGGAAGGGTCGAAAAGGAGTTTTCTTCCCGTCAGTCATGGGGTAAACCTTTCAAAGGCTATGTGTCCTAAGTCACAGCCTGAGAAGGATCGCATAAGTGGGATTCCATATGCTTCTGCTATTGGATCCATCATGTATGCCATGATATGTACGAGACCAGATGTCTCATATGCTTTGAGCATTACGAGTAGATACCAGTCTGACCCTCGAGAGGGTCACTGGACGACAATCAAAACCATCCTTAAATACTTAAGAAGAACTAAGGATGTGTTTCTGGTCTATGGTGGGGTTAATGAGATAACAGTGAAAGGGTTCACTGATGCCAGCTTTCAGAGTGACAAAGATGACTGCAAGTCACAGTCAGGGTTCGTATTCACCTTAAATGGTGGGGCAATGTCTTGGAAGAGTTCCAAGAAGGAGACAACAACAGATTCAACGACAGAAGCTGAATACATAGTTGCTTCAGAAGCGGCTAAGGAGGCCATGTGGATCAAGAACTTCATAATTGAACTAAGGATGGTTCCAAGCGTGGATGAGCCCATATTGTTGCTTTGCGACAACACAGGAGCCATTGCGCAGTCAAAGGAACCTAGGTCTCATCAAAGATCTAAACACGTGCTCCGCGGATATCACCTGATTAGAGAAATCATTGATAGGATGGATGTAAAGATAGATTATGTTCCCACAGATGATAACCTGGTTGATTCTCTGACAAAGGTTGTTTCTCAGAGAAAACATGATAGTCATTATGAGGCTTTGGGTATAAGACTTAGGTCTGATTGGCTCTAGGCCAAGTGGGAGCTTGTTAGTATATGGGTGTCCTAGAGACAATCTTTTGATTAAATAAGGACATTAGATGTAGACCTTTATTGTTGCAAATAAATAATAAGCACTCTTTATCCTGTTTCATATTATGTCTCGATATTATTGTTAATATATTATGAACAGACTGGATAAACCCATTGGAATAGAACAGGTATCTCTTGAGTATCTGTGATGAGATCATGATCATGAGGATTCAAGGATACTGCATGTTTATTCCTAATTTTATGTTCCTAGTCTAGAGACACTGAGGATGGGGATCAGTGACCTCGGGTAAGACTAGCACGACTTATCTACTTGTATATGGATACAAGGTAAAGACCTCATGAGCTACAGATATGGAGATGTCTTAGCTAAAGTCGTGGGTGGACCTATAAGGGTATAGCTCGCACTGAACAGACTCAAAAAGAGACTCTATGTGGAAATCTCACAGATAGTGTCATTAGAGTAGTCTCTTTATATTTGTGTATGTCTTTTCTTAGACCAGAAGTTATTACCTAGACTGTGTTCTAGAAGGCATGCTTTGATTGTATACCTCGTCTGCCTGAAACATGGAGACTCATGGGTATACTGTTGGGCTTGTCCTGAAAGAGCACAGGGCTAGGGTGATAAGCTGAAGGAATTCGTCAAATTTCTGTGAGAGAAATCAGGATGACATTTACAGGGACTCGGGAATCTATGCATAGTAAAAGAGATCATGAGATGATCTGCCTTTAGAGTCAGTAAATTGAAGATTCCCTATTTTGAATAAAGCTTACCCTAAACCGCAAGGGTTGATACATTTCCTTACCCTAGGTTAATGGGAAGGTAACCGAGACGAAAGGAAATACATACGGCAACCAAATATGTGTAATAAGATGATCAAGTCATTAATCTAACTAGCTCTGGGGCAACAAAGCATTGTTAGTGCTCTGTGTTGTCATTAAATGGGTTGTGGGCTTGTTGGGCCCGAGCCCATTTATGTCAGAGGCTATGTTGGACCTAATGGGTCACACACTAACACCTTATCGTCATGATAATCTAGCATTAAAGGTATTGGGCCTAATAATGTTTGTTAGCCCAAGAAGCTGTTTTGAAGGCCACCTCAAGGAAAGAGGGCGCATGGATCATGTAATGGGCTTGGATGGTCCAAGACATTACTAATTAATTTAATTAGTTAAATTAATTATCAAACATTTAAATTTTGAATTTTGAATTTGAAATTTGAATTTTGAAATTGAATTTTGAAATTCGGATTTTGAATTTGAAATTTGAAATTTGAATTTTGAATTTAAATGTTTGAACGTTTGAATTTAAATGTTTGAATTCGAATTTGATTTGGCTATGAAAAGTTATTTCATAACAAAAGGATAAGATGAAATCTTATTGGAACAAATCCCTTGTATCAAGAGAAGATATTTGATCTCATCCAAAGATGATTTGGTGCGCCACTTTTGGTTGGAGATGAGTGTCATCTTGTCAACCAAATATGCTCCAATTCAGATTTGGTTGGTTGAGAGAATCAGTGAGTAGTTGGTTCAAATTTGAATGCAATTACTCAACGTATCTGGACTCCTTTTGGGAATAAATGGGGCGCACAGTATGGATGGTCATGTGATGACCATTAGGTCAGAATCTTGATTAGATAAAGACCTATTCTCATAAGGATTCAAAGGGGAGGTTGTTGGGAATTTTGAATGGCAATAAATCCTTTATCTCCTCTTGGTTGTGCGCAAGTTTGGGGAATTTTTGAATTGGAAAATTCTCTCATTCTCTCCCACACTCTCTTGTGCGCATAAGTGGGGAAAATTCTCCTTAGGGTTTTCACAAGAACACCTAGCCAATTCTACTCCATTCCATGCACCACTCTTGTGAAGTTTTCATGCTGAAGACTTCACTCTTCTAAACACATAAACCTAGCCTCCTTCTTCACATATTGAGCGCATAGCAAGCCTCTCTGTGGTGGTCATTTGGTGGCTTTCAAGAAGGAGTTCTTGCATCTTGACGTGGGTGGTGTGGATTAACATTAGAGGGTTTGAACCCTTCAAACCTGACAGTGATCTCCTTGGTGTTCAGATCACAAACAAAGGTAACATCATGTTGTCATAAAGCATGAGACTTGTATGCATGTGTGTTTCCGCTTGAAAATTTTTGTTTTTCCCTCTCACATGTTTCGGCCTTCAAAGCCAGATTACTTTCAAATTAACCAACCAATATTGAACTTCATCATTCTTCCATATCTAATAGATATAAAGAAATAAATTCATTGCAAACGAGCACTACGATTAAACTGAGTCTATTCAAAATCTTAGGCTCGGAAAGCTCTTGACCCCCAAAACTTTCTGTAACTAGAAAAATAAATCCCCATAACTCTTCCATTAAAGTTTTTTTTTAAAGCGTGAGGCTGGACATGTCGGTAAGAACTACTGTAGTTTTCTTTTAATTTTTTTCACAACAGTTTTTCAAAACTTTTCGTAAATATATAAAAACCAAGAACAACTTTAAAGAAGATATAGATGCATACATCCCAAAATAGAACATAATGTTTATAATTATTGATGCATTTCCCAAAATAAGTACTCAAAACCATGTCTCAAAAGATCAAATATTGTAAACAAAGAGGAAGAAGACATAGCACTCTCAATTCAATAACAGATTGATATCTCCAAATCGCTTGAAGCCCTTGGAACTGTCATCACGAACTCTTCTATATCACGGTAAAACGCCACACTTCTACTATCATCATGTTCAACTTCTCCCTTGCGCACATTGATATTAACCTTCTTCAATACCCTCCCACAACGGATAAGATAGTAGACCACAATAAGTCCCTTAAATGGTGGGGCAGTGTCTTGGAAGAGTTCCATGCAGGAGACAACAGCAGATTCAACGACAGAAGCTGAATACATAGCTGCTTCAGAAGCGGCTAAGGAGGCCGTGTGGATCAAGAAGTTCATAACTGAACTAAGGGTGGTTCCAAGAGTGGATGAGCCCATATTGTTGCTTTGCGACAACACAGGAGCCATTGTGCAGTCAAAGGAACCTAGGTCTCATCAAAGATCTAAACACGTGCTCCGCAGATATCACCTGATTAGAGAAATCATTGATAGGATGGATGTAAAGATGGATTATTTTCCCACAGATGATAACCTGGCTGATTCTCTGACAAAGGTTGTTTCTCAGAGAAAACATGATAGTCATTATGAGGCTTTGGGTATAAGACTTAGGTCTGATTGCCTCTAGGCCAAGTGGGAGCTTGTTAGTATATGGGTGTCCTAGAGACAATCTTTTGATTAAATAAGGACATTAGATGTAGACCTTTATTGTCGCAAATAAATAATAAGCACTCTTTATCTTGTTTCATATTATGTCTCGATATTATTGTTAATATATTATGAACAAACTGGATAAACCCCTTGGAATAGAACAGGTATCTCTTGAGTATCTGTGATGAGATCACGATCATGAGGATTCAAGGATACCGCACGTTTATTCCTAATTTTATGTTCCTAGTCTAGAGACACTGAGAATGGGTATCAGTGATCTCGGGTAAGACTAGTACGACTTATCTACTTGTATTTGGATACAAGGTAAAGACCTCATGAGCTACAGATATGGATATGTCTTAGCTAAACAGACCCACAAGGGTATAGCTCGCACTGAACAGACCCACAAAGAGACTCTATGTGGAAATCTCACAGATAGTGTCATTAGAGTAGTCTCTTTATATTTGGGTATGTCTTTCCTTAGACCAGGAGTTATTACCTAGACAGTGTTCTAGAAGGCATGCTTTTATTGTATACCTCGTCTGCCTGAAACATGGAGACTCATAGGTATACATACTGTTGGGCTTGTCCTGAAAGAACACGGGGCTAGGGTGATAAGCAGAAGGAATTCGTCAAATCTCTGTGAGAGAAATCGGGATGACATTTACAAGAACTCGGGAATCTATGCATAGTAAAAGAGATAATGAGATGATCTGCCTTTAGAGTCAGTAAATTGAAGATTCCCTATTTCGAATAAAGCTTACCCTAAACCGCAAGGGTTGATACATTTCCTAGCTTACCCTAAATCGCAAGGGTTGATACATTTCCTTACCCTAGGTTAATGGGAAGGTAACCGAGACGAAAGGAAATACATACGATAACCAAATATGTGTAATAAGATGATCAAGTTATTAATTTAACTAGCTCTGGGGCAACAAAGCATTACTAGTGCTCTGTGTTGTCATTAAATTGGTTGTGGGCTTGTTGGGCCCGAGCCCATTTATTCTTATCGCTTCCTTAAAAGGAAGGAAGGAAATGATGATGAGAAGTAATGATTCAGGCAACAAAGTAAACCTATCAATGTTCTTTTCCATAGCTACTATGGTGATTGGTGATCAATGGTGATGGTGATGGTGGGGTTTTCTTGTATATGTTTCAAGAGAATGAAGGCAATGGATTCAAATAGAGGACGGTGTTCTGATTTGATGAAAGTTTTGGTGGAACGATATGTCACTCTACTATCTATATATATATATATATATATATATATATATATATATATGGGTTTTATAATTCTCATTCAACATTAGAATTTAAATTTTTCTACACACCCTTCGATTTCTGTACCAACGTGAGTCCTACACATAATTTTTTCTAACAAGAAAACTAAGCTAGCACAGTCTAAAATAATTAATTACTTGCCAAATACAACTTTTTGGTTTTGAAAATATTCAAAGGGCAAGAACAACGGTTTATCTCATTAACACATGGGGCTGCATTTTTTAACATGGAAGTATTAAACTTATGGTAAGAAGATTAGTGGTATTATTAAATGCATATTAACAGTTTCAAAGGAAAAGGATAAAATATAATTAAATACAATTTGACTTTTTAACTCTATTAACATTTTTTAAAAAAATTATAAATAATAATTAGTAAAAATATTAAATGTATAACTTTTGAAGAATAATATTAAATGTGAAAATAAGAATCTTAATATTCAAATTATACGAAGAAGCTTTTGTCAGAGGCTATGTTGGACCTAATGGGTCACACACTAACACCTTATTGTCATGATAATCTAGCATTAAAGGTATTGGGCCTAATAATGGTTGTTAGCCCAAGAAGCTGTTTTGAAGGCCACCTAAGGGGAAGAGGACGCATGGATCATGTAATGGGCTTGGATGGTCCAAGACATTACTAATTAATTTAATTAGTTAAATTAATTATCAAACATTTAAATTTTGAATTTTGAATTTGAATTTTGAATTTTGAAATTGAATTTTGAAATTCGGATTTTGAATTTGAAATTGGAAATTTGAATTTTGAAATTTGAAATTTGAATTTTGAATTTTGAATTTTGAATTTGAAATTTGAATTTTGAATTTAAATGTTTGAACGTTTGAATTTAAGTGTTTGAATTCGAATTTGATTTGGTTATGAAAAGTTATTTCATAAGAAAATGATAAGATGAGATCTTATTGGAACAAATCCCTTGTATCAAGAGAAGATACTTGATCTCATCCAAAGATGATTTGGTGCGCCACTTTTGGTTGGAGATGAGTGTCATCTTGTCAACCAAATATGCTCCAATTCAGATTTGGTTGGTTGAGAGAATCGGTGAGTGAGTTGGTTCAAATTTGAATGCAACTACTCCACGTATCTGGACTCCTTTTGGGACTGAATGGGGCGCACAGTATGGATGGTCATGTGATGACCATTAGGTCAGAATCTTGATTAGATAAAGACCTAATCTCATAAGGATTCAAAGGGGAGGTTGTTGGGAATTTTGAATGGCAACAACTCCTTTATCTCCTCTTGGTTGTGCGCAAGTTTGAGGGAATTTTTGAATTGGAAAATTCTCTCATTCTCTCCCATACTCTCTTGTGCGCATAAGTGGGGGAAATTCTCCTTAGGGTTTTCACAAGAACACCTAGCCAATTCTACTCCATTCCATGCACCACTCTTGTGAAGTTTTCATGCTGAAGACTTCACTCTTCTAAACACATAAACCTAGCCTCCTTCTTCACATATTGAGCGCATAGCAAGCCTCTCTGTGGTGGTCATTTGGTGGCTTTCAAGAAGGAGTTCTTGCATCTTGACGTGGGTGGTGTGGATCAACATTAGAGGATTTGAACCCTTCAAACCTGACAGTGATCTCCTTGGTGTTCGGATCACAAACAAAGGTAACATCATGCTGTCATAAAGCATGAGACTTGTATGCATGTGTGTTTCCGCTTAAAAAATTTTGTTTTTCCCTCTCACATGTTTCGGCCTTCAAAGCCAGTTTACTTTCAAATTAACCAACCAATATTGAACTTCATCATTCTTCCATATCTAATAGATATAAAGAAATAAATTCATTGCAAAAGAGCACTACGATTAAACTGAGTCTATTCAAAATCTTAGGCTCGGAAAGCTCTTGACCCCCAAAACTTTCTGTAACTAGAAAAATAAATCCCCATGACTCTTCCATTAAAATTTTTTTTTTAAGCGTAAGGCTGGACATGTCGGTAAGAACTACTGTAGTTTTCTTTTAATTTTTTTCACAACAGTTTTTCAAAACTTTTCGTAAATATATAAAAACCAAGAACAACTTTAAAGAAGATATAGATGCATACATCCCAAAATAGAACATAATGTTTATAATTATTGATGCATTTCCCAAAATAAGTACTCAAAACCATGTCTCAAAAGATCAAATATTGTAAACAAAGAGGAAGAAGACATAGCACTCTCAATTCAATAACAGATTGATATCTCCAAATCACTTGAAGCCCTTGGAACTGTCATCAAGAACTCTTCTATATCACGGTAAAATGCCACACTTCTACTATCATCATGTTCAACTTCTCCCTTGCGCACATTGATATTAACCTTTTTCAATACCCTCCCACAACGGATAAGATAGTAGAGCACAATAAGCCCGTTTACCGTCCCTTCGAAGTTCTTCAACTCCACCACCTTCAGAGTTGATATCAAGCATTCATAAAAAGTTACATTGGCCATCCAGATTCTCTGATAGTCAACTTCCCATTGACATTCATCACCCTATAATGTATACAACCATATGCAAAATGTTACAAATCAAGTCTTAATGTATATATAAGTTAGAGATATAATAAAGTTATTCGTGTGCCTTCACCAAATAGTTTAAACTATTTTTAGGAGAGTTGGATTATTATATGGTATTAGAGTCTCCACTAAGTAAACTAGAGTTTGTTCATGATAGCTTACTCATAAATAAATGGAGAGAGAGATACGCACATCCAAATCTCTTCCTAGGCCTAATTCAAAGGTGAGAGACTCTAGCATGGGGCAGCTATTGAGCAAGAATGAGATTCCAAGGAGTTCATCATTGTATAAGTTTGTCTTCAATATCAAATGCCTTGCATTCATGTCGCGTTCTATACGTAACGCTCGTCCCGTATGAATAAGCTTAGCATATCAAGCAAGCATTTAAAACATATATTATAGTATATAGGCAAAACTAGCACGTACATGTGATTCTTGAAGTACACAACAATTCATCGTGTTAATTTGCATAAGTGATCGAACGAATTAAAGATATATAATTAGATCAATTAATGTAATAACTTCAACATAATTAATTAAGGGAAGGATTGGAAGTAAATCTAAATTCTAAACAAACTTGGATGAAGAGATCTATAAAACAAATATTTAAAGCAAAGCATATATATATATATATATATATATATATATATATATATATAGTACGATCATTTGATCAAATCATAGCTGTTAATTTCATAAATCTAACGATTATAATTTATTGTCTCATGTTTATTAATTAATTATTAATTTTCAATAAATTATAATCGTTAAATTAAAAAGTTTGATATCAGTGTCAAAGGATCCTATCATGTGTGTGTGAAGAAAGAGCATGAAAAATACCTGAAGTATGTAACTGCAGACAGTGAGAACCCTAACAGGGTAGAGATCTTTCAGTAGATTGCAAAGATAAGGAACATGCCAGACAACGGTTTCGAATTCAAGGTCAAAGTCAAGATCAGCCTCTTCCATGACTAATGGGCTTTTTATTTCAAACAAACTTATTATCCCAGAATACTTGAAAACAATAAGATTTGGTGCATTGATTTTGAACAAAACACTTTGAAAATAGCAATTGTCAACAACAAGCCTTCTCAATCTCAAATCATCACCAACAATTTTAAATTCACTCGAGTTCCAGCATCTTTTCAAACTTAAACTCTCAATCATCTTACAATTTGATAGCAATGAATTAATAAGAGTGAGCTTTACTTCCACCCACCCAAAAGAAACTTCTTTGAGTGCATGCAAGTTAAGCAAATCAGCTTCAAGAAAACCACAAGAAAACAACTTCAAAGATTCAAGGGCTTTTTGCTCAAAAACATATTTTGGCAATTCAACCGAAGCGTTATGTTCGTTAACAAACACTTCCTCTTCCCAATTGGGATCAGAAAAATCTAGCCCTAACTCTTTCAAACCATGTTGTGTGGCCAAGGCAAAACACCTTTCTATGATACCATGAGCACTTTCAGGCTTTGATAATTTCAAAGAGAACTTTTCCACCACGGGCTCTTTGCAGTTATCAAGCCAAAATGTCATGAACTTTAGAAAATCCCTTCTTTGGATTTCTCTTTCATGGCGTGGTTGATTGAGTTTGACAAAAAAGAGTTCATTGAACTCTATATTTGTTGTTTTCTCCCAAAGGTGGATCCAACGCTTTGAAAGGACAGATGTTCTTATCACTTCCTTAAAAGGAAGGAAGGAAATGATGATGAGAAGTAATGATTCAGGCAACAAAGTAAACCTATCAATGTTCTTTTCCATAGCTACTATGGTGATTGGTGATCAATGGTGATGGTGATGGTGGGGTTTTCTTGTATATGTTTCAAGAGAATGAATGCAATGGAAGCAAATAGAGGAGGGTGTTATGATCTGATGAAAGTTTTGGTGGAATGATATGTCACTCTACTATATATATATATATTAAGAAAACTAAGCTAGCACAGTCCAAAGTAATTAATTACTTGCCAAATACAACTTTTTGGTTTTGAAAAAATTCAAAGGGCAAGAACAACGGTTTATCTCTTTAACACATGGGGCTGCATTTTTTAACATGGAAGTATTAAACTTATGGTAAGAAGATTAATGGTATTATTAAAGTGCTTTATTAATCTCATGTAATATGATAGAACTCTCTCATGTAATAGAGATAATTATGTGTGAGACTCACCACTATAGAAAAAGAAAAAAAAAAAAAGAGATTAAAAAAGTAACACGAAAATCGATGTATGTGTAGGAGAGAAAAATTCTCTCATACAGCATAAGAGTATATTTTCCCATTATTAAATGCATATTAACAGTTTCAAAGGAAAAGGATAAAATATAATTAAATACAATTTGACTTTTTAACTCTATTAATATTTTCAAAAGAAATTATAAATAATAATTAGTTAAAATATTAAATGTATAACTTTTGAAGAATAATATTAAATGTAAAAATAAGAATTTTAATATTCAAATTATACGAAGAAGCTTTTACCATATATATATATATATATATATATATATATATATATAACAAGCAACAAATAATGCTATTAAATACATATTAACTTTTAATGGGCGATATTCTGGCATTTATTTTTGATCTTCCACTTTTGTAAAAAAAAAAAATATTTATACAATTACTCTAAAATATATTTATACTAGTAGCTAATCATGTAGTATAACATCATTAGATAACAATGGATGCTTGAATTGATGAAAAGCTAAACCCGTTGAACGATGCGTCCACGTATGAGTAATTATAATATAAAAAGATATTATATTTATAATAGATGAAATTATAATAACAAGGGCAAGAACTAGGGGTGTTAACGAGTCAAGCCGAGTTTTGATCTTAACGGGTCAAACCTGTATTTAAACGTGTCCGACTGGCCTTAATCTGTTACCTGTCACGAATATAATATTGGCCTGTGGCCTGGTTTATTTACAAAAAATAAAAGCATGTGTGAAGCCTGTCTTAGCATGTTAAAGAATAAAAATAAGAGAACAGAATTCCACAAAAAATCAATTTCCAGATAGAAACCTTAGCTTCCAATTTGCAGCAATAATTTACAAAGTCTACAATAAATAAATAAAAATTAAAGTGAGAGAAGGTAGATAACAGGTTATATTATCTTAGCCCATTATAAAAAAAAAGTGCCAACAAAAATAAAAAAATAAAAAATACATTGACACAAACAAGCAGTGCACAGTGGAACAAATGAGTTTTTGTGGGTTTGTTTGTGTGAAGGAGGATGAAGGATAATATAGAACAGCACTAGTAATTCCATAAAAATACATAAATTCAATATATATCCAAATAGCATAATATAGAACAAAATCATTCAAAAAGTCTGTTAAACCAATAAAATGGGGTGAAATAAATTGATGAGAGAGAGAGTTATTACAAGTAGTATAAAAAATATAAATAAATATTTATATACTAGGCTAGCCTGGGAGGCTCTAAGGCCGAGCTTCTGAATTAGAGCCTGAGGCCTTTTTATTAAACGAACTTTTATACAAGTTCAAACCTGGTTCCAACATGAGCTTTTATTAAACGAACTCAGGTCTTTACGAGTCGAGCCAAAGGCCCCTGACTCATTTACCACCCCTAGCAAGAACAACCGTTTATCTCTTTAACACATGGGGCTGCATTTTTAAACATGGAAGTACTAAACTTAATTATGGTAAGAGGAATGGTATTATTAAAGGGATTTGATTTTCTCATATTGCATGAGAATTCAATTCTCATGTTGTGACTCAACTAGTGGTGGGTCCCATATTTATTAAAAAAAGAAAAAGAAAAAGAAAAGAAAAGCCTTGCACATAAATCGAATGGTCACTAACATGAGTGTTGAATTCTCATGCAACATGAGAAAAAGTTTTCCCATTATTAAATGCATATTAACAATTTCAAAGGAAAAAGATAAAATATAATTAAATACACTTGCCTCTTTAACTCTGTTAATATTTTAATTTTTTTTATAAATAATAATTAGCAAAATTGTTAAATGCATAACTTTTGAAGAATAATATTAAAAGTAAAAATAAAATACAATTAATATTGATAAAGTTTTTTAAACAAAATATAATTAATATTTACCCAGAATAAGATTTACAAGTCTTATTCTTCATCTTAACCATTAATTTCAACACATCTAATGATTATAGTTTAGAAAGTCATATTAATTAATTATTAATTATATTACACACACACATAAATAACTAGATAGAGAGTAACAGTTTTAAGTCTTATTCTTAGTTAAAAGAACCCTCCCACACACACACCCACACATATATATATATATATATATATATATATATATATATATATATATATATAAGGATCGTTATTTGATCAAAATAATCAATGGTAAAAACCATTATATCAATGCAATATCAACAACGGTCAAATGTTTCACACGTGTCAAATGATCATTTATCATATATGACTAATTGTAATATAAAATGATATTATTTTTATAATAGATCAAATTAAACTTAATATTCAAACGGTATGAATTCGATATAATTTAAATTTTGAAAAGTTCTTAATAAAGAAATATAATTTAAACATGTTCGGTGCATATTCTAAAACAAATAAGCTCTGTTATAAAAAAAAACAATAAACAAATAAGCTCAATTAATGGTATTATTGAATGCATTCTGAGATTTAGTAAAACAAATCAATCGAGAAGTTTCAATGATAATATACAGAAAAAATGGCGTCAAAAAATTCAAAGGGCAAGAACAACCGTTTATCTCTTAACACCTAGAAGCATTATTAAACATATAAGCATTAAACTTATGGTAAGAAGAAATTAATGGAAATACCAAAAAAAAAAAAAAAAAAGGAAGAAGAAGTCAATAGTATTAGTAAATGCATATTAACATTTTTAGAGAAAACGGATGAAATATATTTTAAAAGACTTCGCCTTTTTAACTCTATTGATATAATAAAGTTTTTGAGACAGGATATTATATCTTCCTTTGCTTTTTGATGCCTACTCTACTTACTTGATTCTAATATCATTATGTATCAAAATCTCAAGGAGAGAGAAAGGACCAATGTTATATAGTTGAGATTTTGATATATTAACGTCATAGGAGAAAAGTAAGTAAAGTAGGTATAAAAAAAAAAAAAAGTACGCATAATATTCTATCTCAAAGTTTTTTTATAAAAATTAATTAATAAATGTGATAGGATATTGGTCCTTCCTTTTTTTCATCCCTACTCTACCTACTACTGTCTGACTTCATTAAATTAGAATCTTAATTAATATTTATTATTTATCTCTTCTTGTTAAATTCTAATCTAATTATACTTGAAATGAGTAGGTAGACAGCCATGAAAACAGACCTAATAAAAATAATAAATGCATAGCTTTTGAAGGGACTTAAAAAAGGTTCAAAGATTACGTCACATTGCATTTTTAGTTACAATTAGTAGATTCGTTGGATTACGATTATCATTTTATTGAATTTAATATAAATATTTGAGATATCTTAGGTTTCTTTGTAAAATTGATTGGTATAATAAGTTTAACTTCATTTTTTTGTTACATCATTGAATATTAAATATAATATATACTATATAAATTAAAAATATTCATTAATATCAAAACATGTCCTAACGTATCGAAATCTAATATTTTTTTGAATTAACGTATCGGAATGTCATATCATATCATGTTCAGAATCCTGTATTGGTGTTCGTGCAACATTAATTGAATGCATATTAACTTTGATTTTAAAAAATGAAAGAGTCTATATTTTATCTTGTCTTGAGAGCAACTGAATAACCAACTACATGTTAATTTTAAAAGAAGCTAGAGAATTGAATAATAAACTAAAAAAGACAAAGCTTAAATGCGCATATAATAAAAATTGGTTATGTTAATAACTAAAAGAATAATATGTGCACATGATTTCTATTGTCAGGTTGCCTTCCATTTAATGGCTGATATTGTTATCTCAGTTGTGGCTAAAGTCGTAGAATATTTGGTAGAACCAGCCATACCTCAAGGGAAATATTTATTTTGTGTTAATAAGTTCATCAAAGATCTTGAGGAAGAAAAGAAGGAGCTGGCATCGGAAACAGAGAACTTGCAGGATCGTGTTCAACAAGCGAAGGAAAGAACTGAAATAATTGAGAAACCTGTGGAAAAGTGGCTGAATAATGTGGAAAATCTCCTGAAAGGGGTGTTAATATTATAAAAATTATTATCATATGACATTTTTTGAAGAATTATATAAATTCTTTATTAAATGATATTTTTATTAAAAATATTTATTTTTATCATAAATAGTATTATATAGTGCATTATCAAATACTAAATGATATTATCTTATATAATATATTATTTTATATAATATCGTACCAAACGCTGAATAATATTAACACTCAACCAGATCTTATACTATAAAAAATTGAAGGGAGTAGGTATGGGTGGTAGCAATGGGAATCGTTTACCAATCTTAAAACTAATTTATTTTTCCTTTTTTGGTAATAGCATGTCTATTTTAAACCCAAATGAAATCTGATCTAAGTGAATGCGGTGTTATTGAGCTTTATTTTGGTGAACCCGGTGCACATGGTTCATTCCAAAAGTAGAAAAGGATAAGGGAGTTAAAGGGAATTTTCAAAAAAATGAGGGGCAAAAAGGGAAGCCCATTTTTCCAAAAAAGGAAAAAGGACCACTCTAAATAAATAGGCCGGGATGACTTTAAAAATTTACGGTGTTATTGTGTTTGGTCAATTCAAATGATGACACTATATTATCATGTACGAGAGAATTTATTGTGGGACGGGACCACTATTCTTAGGTGGTCCCTCAGTATAAATGTGAGGGTAATAGTGAAAAAGAAGAAAAATAACAAGGATAAAAAGGGAAAGAAAAAATAAGTGTTGTGAGAGGGAGCACCAAATCATTGGGTGGTCTTGGAACATAGAAAATATTTCCATCATGTACAATCCTACAATGCAGATTTTGGTTTATATTTTTTTCTAAGCGAAAAAATATTTATCCTTTTAAAATGACATAATTTATATCTTTTTATTCTTATAAAGAGATGAGACCCACACTTTTATTTTTTTGTCAACTCTCTCTTTTCCTTTATCTATTTCTTTCTCTCTCTTAAAATGACATAACTTTACATCATTTAAAATGACACACACTTTATCCTTTTTCTAAATATTTTTACTTGGGTACGGTTTTATGCATCTTTAAATATTATTTTGCATATTTTGATGATTTTAAAAAATGGTTTACAAATGAAACCAGATTTTCATACCGGTTCAAATACTTTAGTAAAATTTATAATCATTTTAGATTGCTTATTTCATTAGGACGGATATTTCATTATCAAGATTTTTCATTACTAACTTATTATCTATCTAATCATCATTGGATTAATATTTTCTCTCTCTTCAATTTTTTTTTAACATTCTCTCTCTTTGATCCAATGATGATTAAATGAGTAATAAGTTAATAATGAAAAATTTTAGTAGTAAGAATATCCTCCCGAAATAAGGGTTAATCAATAAAAGATATATAATAAGCATGCAATGGCTATTCGGGCAACTATAATATTTTATTGAGGTATTTTGTTTTTATTTTAATCTTTTTAATGAAAGATTTAATAAATTATAATTTAGTAATGCAATCATATCTCTCCTACTCATCTTTTTTCTCTGTTTGGCATGGTAATTGAGGTTCCCCCTTCGAGTTCGAACCCCACCTTCTGCCAACTGTCATTTCATTTGTTCAGTTTAAGTGACAAAAGTGCTTAGTCAAGGGTTAGTAGATTAATATAAGATCAAGTATCTTTTTAGGTATCTATGAAATACATAGCTTGAGATAATAGATTACTATACATAACTATGTGCATAATTATAATGACATTAGCAAAGAGGATGATGTGTATGCACAATAATGTAAAAGTAAAAGAGAAATTATGTCATATTTGTAGATTTTGCTCCCTATTTATAGAGTTTATTTGTAAGTATAAATTTTTTTGGATTTTTTATGGTCATTGGGCTTGACATGCCATTATATCTTTATCATATATTTGTCCTTTTTTAGGCCTTAGATATATAGAACTTGAGGAGGGATATTCTTATTATCAAAATTTTCTACTACTAATTTATTACCTATCTTATCACCATTGAATCAAAGAGAGAGAATGTTAAAAAAAATTTAAAAAAGAGAAAATGTTGATCCAATGGTGATTAGATAGATAGTAAGTTAATAGTAGAAAATTTTGATAGTAAGAATATCCCTTCTCATATAACTTATATCGGTCGATAACACAACTTAATCAGAAAATAATATCAAGTTTGAGGTTCAACACGGCACCAAAATTATGACCGCAAAGGTACTCATTACTATATTCACGAACTCCTTTATTTATGACCGCAAGACTAACAAAGACTCATCATTGGTTTGCACACCCAACTAATACGGTATTTCGGCCTTTTAACAATGGCACGCGAGTTATTATGCATCAAAGTTGCTGTCACTTATATTTGTTTAAGGTAAACTGTGTCTTATTTTAAATGATATAAAATTATGTTATTTTAAAAAGAAAAAAAAAATAGATAAAGGAAAAGAGAGTTGACAAAAAAAAAATAAAGATATGGATCTCACCTCTTTATAAGGGAAATATTTTCTATATTCCATGACCATCCAATGATTTAGTGCTGCCTCTCCCAACACATATTTTTTCTTTCCCTTTTTATCCCTATTATTTTTTTCTTTTCCAATTTTATCCTCACATTTACACTAAGGGACCACCTAAAAAATGGTGGTCCCGCCCTACGATAAATTCTCTCCTTTATAAGAGTGAAAGGATATAAGTTATATCATTTATAAAGATAAACACTTTTCGGTCATGTTATAAAGAATGTTGCCACTTGCTTTTCTTTAATTTCAATCATTGGCGTCTAATAATTAAAAAAAGAAAAAGAGCAACGACTACTGGTTAATAGAAAAAAGAAAAATATTAATGAAATATAATTATTATGTTTTAAAATTAAGAAAATTATTAACAGGCAGTTTTAAACTTAATTTGATAATATTTGATGATTAATTAACTTAATTTTAGACATTAAGAAATTGAAGTGAGTAGGTGTGGGTAATAGCAACGGGTATCGTTGACCAATCTCATACCTTTGCGATTCATCATTGAAGAAGAAAAGAGAACATTGCAGTGTCTGACCCTAAAGTAAAAGTAAAAGCACAAGTATCCATCTTTGCATCTGTGATTCCCAACTGAGCTAAGCTAACAGTGCATCTAAGTTCAAGAGAAGACAAGGTATGAATATGAATGTACGATGTTTAGATTTGATATCTATATGTGATATATTAAACACACAGTTGTCTGTTTTGGCTTTTTTTTTTTTTTTTTACCATTCCAATATAAGTTTACTCTTTTGTAATATATAGGCTTCTGAGTGTGGGACTAAAATTTGAGTTATATCCATCATTTTTACTTCAATCAAAGTTTATCTTTCTTTCAAATTGATTACACGCATAACAAACACTGAGATGCTTCTCTGTCATCCAACAATTAAGTGAACTAACTATAAATTCCATATTGATGGATCTTTGACTAATCACTGCATACGATTCTATTGCCAGGTTACCATGAATTTCGTGGTTGATTGTGTTAAGGCCGTTGTGATTAGTGTTGCGTCTGAAGGTGCTAAACGTTTGGTGGATCCAGCAATTCGCGAGGGACAATCCTTCTTTTGCCCCAATAAAGTAATCACAGATCTTGAGAATGAAAAGAAGAAGCTGACATCCGAAAGAGATAGCATGCTGGTTCGTGTTCAACAAGCCAAGGAGAGAACTGAAGAAATTGAAGAACCTGTGGATAAATGGCTGAAAGATGTGGAAGATCTCCTGAAAGAGGTGGAGAAGCTGGAACAAAGGATGAACACATACAACGATTGCTTTCACGGACCGTGTCCAACATGCGAAAGATATTCTTTATGCAGGAAAATGACAGAAAAGGCAGAGTTAATGAGGCAATTCAAAGCCAAATGCAACATTCAGCCATTTTCTCACCTTGCTCCTCTCCCAGGCATTCAGTACCTGTCATCTGAAAATTTTACTTTCTTTGAATCGACAAAAGTGGCTTACACTCAACTTTGGGAGGCACTTCAGGATGATAGCATCTATTTGATTGGTGTGTGGGGGACTGGTGGATCTGGGAAAACAACTCTTGTAACTGAAGTGGGTAAGAAAGCGGAGCAGTTGAAATTGTTCGATAAGGTTATATTAGTTACAGTGTCTAAATCTCCAAACATTATAAACATTCAGCAATCAATGGCAGATATGTTATCCTTGGAGTTGAAGGAAAAAGATGAAGGTGCAAGAGCACAACGTTTATGGTTGTGTTTGAAAGAAAAGAAGCGAATTCTTATAATAGTGGACGATTTATGGAGAAAGTTTGAATTGAAGGATATAGGGATTCACTTTGACAATGATTTAACGGGCAGATGGAAGGTTCTTCTAACCACTCGTCGTCAAGGTGTATGTACTTCAATGGACTGTCAAAGTATTTATTTGGATCTCTTATCTAAAGATGAATCTTGGACTTTATTTCAAAAGCATGCAAACATTGATGATGCCTTCTCTATGTCACTAAATGATGTGCCGCGAGAACTCTGTGATGAATGTAATGGACTACCACTGGTAGTCGTAGCTATAGGATCTTCCTTAAAAGGAAAATCTAATGCTGAGTGGGAGATGTCATTAAACAGCTTGAGGCGTCCAGACACAATCGATGATCAGGTTGAGGAAGAAGTGAGAGATGCTTTTACTCGTCTTAAGTTAAGCTATGATTATTTAGACGACAAAGCAAAGTTGCTTTTCTTGATGTGTTCTATGTTTCCAGAAGACTACGATATTGATATAGAAGTTTTGATCCGATATGCAGTTGGACTGGGTTTGGGAGGTGAATTCTCATTACACTCGGCAAGGAGCAGGATTCAAACAGGCATAAACAAACTTTTAGATTCTTGTTTGTTGATGCATGTTGAGACACAAAAAAGGAAAAACCATGTGAAGATGCATGACATGGTTCGTGATGTAGCCTTATGGATAGCAAAGACATTAGAGGATTGTGAAATTATAGTAAATATTGACAAACCATTTAGCACCTTGGCAAAGGATGACTGTGTAAGAGATTATTTTGCATTATGCTCATGGTACCAAGAGAATCAAATTCCTCTTCAATTGAATGCTCCGAACCTAAAAATTTTATTGCTACGCTTTGGGGGACTGCTTTCCTTGAATTTATCATATGCAACATTTGATGAAATGAAAGGGCTCAAGGTTCTCTCTTTAATCAATGAATTCTATCTTACAGCATCATTGACATTGCCTCAATCGATCCAGTTGCTGACAAATCTTCAAACTCTGCGCTTGAACGAATGGGCATTAGGTGATATTTCTTTCATAGCAAGCTTAACAAGACTTGAGGTTCTTGACTTGCAAGGTTGTAGAGTAAATGAACTTCCAAACAAAATTGGAGAACTCGAAAGTCTGAAGTTGCTAGATTTGTCACGATGTAGTATTAAAGAGGAAATCTATAATGGAACAATAGGGAAATGTTCACAACTAGAAGAGGTATATCTTGCAGCATGCTCTGAAAAGTACATTTGCCAGAGTATTGTGGATATTTTTACTCTCCCAAAGCTGCAGAGGTTTATAATACATACTAAATTTTTCAAAATAGTCCAATCGGTTTTATCTGTGGGGGAAAGACTAGAGTTTTGGAACTAGTGGAATTTAATATATTGGACTTGAAGGCATCTGAAAGGAAACTTCTACAAAAAGCTGAGATCATTTGTTTGACAAGACTTCATGGAGTATGTAAAAATATCATCCCAGACATGATCAGAGGCAAGAATGATTGGAATAGTCTCCTTCTCATTGATTGTGAAGAGGTAGAGTGCCTCTTTGATACAACGTCTGATTCTGATGATGTGTTGAGTCCCAATTTGGTCAAGTTAGAGCTGCGAATATTGAATAAGTTGAAAGAATTGTGTCGAGGTCCACCTGTGCAAGTGCTATGCTTCTTTGAGAAACTACAGGAACTCCATATAAGGCAATGCCCACTATTGCAAAACATATTTCCATGGCAATGTAACTTAGGAAATCTTAAGATCCTCGGAATAAGGAATTGCTCGTCAGTTGAAGTACTCTTCTCAATGACAGTTGCCCAAAGTCTGCAACAGCTAGAAGAGCTATCTATAGGTTGGTGTCATGAATTGAAGCATATAATTGCAGGTGGAAGAGAGGATGGCTCTAATACAAGCAGGGAAGTAGTTCCGGCTCTTGTGATGCCCTGTTTGAAGAAAATTTGTATTCGTTATTGTGAAAAGTTAGAGTTTGTATTCCCAATCTGTTGTGTTGAAGGACTTGCATGTATGGAAGAGATAGATATCAGTAGTTGTTTTCAGTTGCAATATGTATTTGGTGAATGTGACCACGAAGATCATTTATCTCAACAATACGATAACCATATCATGCTTCCTCATTTGGATGTTCTCAGACTCATGCGCCTTGATAATCTCGTTGGGATATGTCCTGAAAATTATTGTGCAAATTGGCCACCTTCAAGGAAGCTAAATGTTTGGTATTGTCCAAAATTGAGAACATCATGGATCGCTGTGATGGCTGGCTCTGAGCAAAGACAGCAGGATATGAATGAAGTACGTACTTTTTAAAAAATGTAAAAGTCATTTGATTTAATTTCATACATTTGTAGGAATATGAATTTCACCATGTTACTAGTCTGCATTTGATGCTTACAGTTTTCTGTTATTTATACCATTTACTTTGTAATACTACCCATCCCACTATTTGGTTAGTTACCTTTGAATATTCCATTTTCAGGTAGTTGTCCTTTCTGATGACCAGCAAAACCTCTTGTCCTTTCTGGACTTACGTGGTTTATCTCAACTGAACCTTATATCATGGGTGGGTCCTACTCCCGGACATATTTTGAGACTCCAATGTCTTCGGGAATTACGATTGTATGATTGTGAAAACTTGAAATCTCTGTTCTCCCTAGCAGAACATAGAAGCCTACCAGAGTTGATATCCCTTGAGATAGAAGGGTGCCAAGGATTGGAACAAATCCTTACAGAAAATGAAGGACTTGAGCAGCAACTATCCAATGCTGAAGTGTTATTTCCAAAGCTAACAAATATAGAGATCAAAAGATGCAACAATTTGAAAAGCCTTTTCTCTGTCGTGATGGTTAGAATGCTTCCACAATTGAGCAATCTTAATATAGAGAAGGCTAATCAACTAGAAGAGGTTTTTAGACATGGCAGTGAAGATGGCACTATCTATGAAATAGAAATTGTGCTTCCAAACTTAACAAAGGTAGTACTGGAAGATCTGCCGAGTTTTGTTGATATCTGTCAGGGTTTTAACTTACCGGCCCCTAAACTTCAACAACTCAAAATAGAAGAATGCCCCAAAACCTCTCTGAGTTTGAGAACAATTCAGGTGACTCCTCTTCCCTGCAAACCAGGACTACTGACATAAAATGTCCTGGTTATTTTGGCTTTTTCCTAATTTTTTGAGAACATAATAATTATTTAGAATAATGTTTGGATAGTGAGATATACAAACCAGCCAATTTGAAACTTATTTTGAATATGTCTCGCATCTTCTCTATGGCTTGATTTGCACTTGATTTTTCTTGATCATCGAATGAAATCACAAAAGATGAATATTACTGTTATAATATAACTAGAAGGTCACAAATCACGTGAGCAACCAATATTGTCAGTATGAAGCATGAAGTTGAGAGTTGTCAAGTATATGCCCTGAATGTTAGACTCTTGGAGTAATTTTTATTGGAAGACTGTTCAATGTGCTCATGTTTGGAATGATAGTGTTCAATATTGAAGATAGATTCCATTTTGAAAGAATTTTTTTTAGGACATAGTGTCACACTCATAATTGTGCATGGGACTCAAACAGTCAACATAAATTAGTTTTTATTTGCACATTCCAATATAGCATTCAAAATGATTATTTGAGTGTGTAAAGTGAGAAAATAGTTCCTCCTAACTACAATATTTAAATTTGTTGGTGATAAAGATGCAATTAGAAGAAGAAGCGAAAAGGAGAAGATAATGAACTAGAAGAAGAAGAAGATGATGAAGATTCCTCTTCTGATTGAAGACCACATCCCCATGCTCTCAATTGTAAGAAATCAAGTGGTACAGATAACACAATATTATCTTATAACTTATATATAATTGAAAAATTGTGCAAGTATCATTAATTAAGTAAATAATGTTCAGATTTCGACAAAGATGAAGGTGAACAGGCTGATAACTACAGTTTTATAAGTTATTATTCAATTTATGTTATTTGTGTATGGAATTGTGTCATACTTGTGCTTGTGAATATGGTTATAGACGGTTTTTTTTTTTTTTTCTCAGTTAAGAGTTTACAACTAGTAAGGAGTAAGAATGATGTTAGTTGTATGGGAATTTTGAAACTGTGCTACTATGGAGGATTATGCTTATGCATTACTAGTATGTGTTCTAAGATGTGAGAATTTTCACTTGATTTTCAATTTCTTATAACTTGCTGAAGAATAACTTGAGTAAATATTTATTCATGCTTCAATAGTAGGTCAGTATGAGTATTTTATAAATGTAATTTTTTGTATATAAATAGAAAATCTGTGAAAGGGAAAGGTAAAAAGGAAGCAAAATATAATTGAAGAAGGAAAGATGCAATAATATAGATCAGTAATTTCGCATTTCTTCCGTAAGGATGGAAAATTGATTTGGTAGGGATTACTCTGATTATATGTGCTCAATTTGTCCAACTTTAAGATTGAGTCATTTTATTTGTTGTACGTGATAAAAAGACTTCATCAAAATTATTCAGTTTTCATCTCAAAACTTTTTAAGTGTTTCTAAATGACAGCTAAAGAAGATTAGTTCATCTAGATTATGTGTCACAGAAAAAGGCTGAATACTGTAGAAACAGTAGAACTTTAGATAACACTTTTTATGAGATATTTTCAGGAGAAGGAACATGTCTAGGTTAACAATGTTAGATAACACCTGTTATCTGGGTCTAAAGTTACTTCAAAGGAAGGAAAAGACATTGTGATGAGAAATTTCAAAAGATAATTAATAACTAGGTTAATTACTGAAAAAGCCAAGTATACATATTGCCTGAATTTTCTCTGCATTAGAATATCTCCACTTTATTAGAAAGCTGTTCGGATGGAAAAAATAAATTTATGATCTTCACATAACTGTAATAACAAGTATTTGTGTATAGTTCTGTTGAAAATAACTTTATTATCTTCTCTATTCAATGCTGCATTAGAGGACAAATATGTTGTTTACCAAAAAAAAAAAAAAAAGAGGTAAATATGTCTGGCAGGGTTCTTTTCCTGAAGAAATCGAAGTTTAACTTCGTAATATTTATTTAGCATTCCCCCTTTTCGACTATTGCTTTATCACAGACGTTATGATTTTCAAATTTCCCCAACTAATCTACTTAGTTTCAGCATCACTATTATTCAATGTTATTATTATGGCTTTTCCCCTTGTTTTCTTTTCTTGACTATCCTTGGGTATTGTAATTTGGAAATTTAGTTTTGGAAGTGAAAAATGCTTTTATTTTACAAAAGTAGTAAGAAACTTTATATTTACATAATAATCTTTTGCAGTACTTCAACTACGGGTCATTTGATTAAATGGAGGCTCTTCTAAGGTAAAACATTCGCCCGTGTAATGTAAAAGATGCAGATGGATGGACAACACAGGATAGGGAAGAATGATGACATTAAAGATCCCATTCTTAATAGTCCTCTGCAGTGCTGAGGACATGATTTTTATTTTTATTTTTATTTTGTGAAAGAGAACATGATTGGTTTGTTTGCATTAAGTGCCAGTTCAGTTACATAGTTATTTATATTATGATAAATTTTTAACCGTGTAAGTTGATATGCTTTGGGTTGATAATAAGTGGTGACTTGCTAACACTTATGCAAATAGCGCACAAGTATACGCGACAACAAGTAATACAGAGCATATTTGAGACCCTTATATCGTTCCCACAAGGATCTTTAGCGTGTGTAACTTGACTCAACTTTGTAATTGCTAAAACTGAACCTATCCTAAAAATGAGTAAAAATGAAAACCAAATAAACACAATACTAAATTAAACTATTACTAACCAAAGACTTCTTTTTCTTTTTGGATTTTTCTTTAAGAAGAATTGAATTCAGGAACTAACAGTGAAAAATGAAAGGGAAAATAAATTGGGATTTTGTGGTGAAAAAGGAAAATTTGATTGCAAAAGATTTTAATGTAAAGGAATTAGTAACCATAATGAGAAGTGAGATATTGAAAATCAAATGAAAATAATTCTGAAGTGTTGAAAACTAAGTTGTAAAAGCACGTTGAGTGTCGGTTCCCTTTCCCCAACAGCCTCTGAATGAGTGTTAATTACAAGTCCCCAAAAATTAATTCCCAAGTGATGGATTCTTTCTTATTGCTTTTAATCTCTTAAAAACAATTTTGTCCTAAACTAACATTTGCACATCTCTGTGCTAAATGAAGCAAAGACCATCATTAGTCCAATCCAAAATAACATGGAGGCTGTTCTCATCTATGAGTGACATCCCTTGAGTGCTCTCACACTCAAGTCCATGTGTCCAACACAAGTCTGGACTTAATCATTTCTCTATGACTAATTCCTAAAATATTATCCTATCATCAGACCTTAACAATAGCATAAATAATAACAACACAGTATTGAACAAAATGGGAATCAACTTCCAGAAACAGTAATCAGCACAAGTTCATAGCTGAGGTTCGGGTACCTACACCCAACCTTGAGAAAATTAGCTCCTATCCATAAGAATGGAGCTTACAAACAGCAAAAGAAAACTTAAAAATTACAGAATGTAAAGTGCTTAAAATTAAACTACAGCACTGGTCCTAACAACCGGAAATCACAGTGTTGTACTGACATGCATAAGGCTCATCAGATGAACAGTAGTCTCATTACAATATCATAACTTGAAAGAAATTAAAAACTAAAAATGTTCAGAAAAATAACATAAAACTAGGAAATCAGAACCGAAGAAGAGAGCCTCACTCACTCCTCTCTCCCTTTTTATAGGTCCTTTTCTTTCTCTGCACGATCCTTTGCTCCACTCCTCAGCAGGTATCATGCGCTCCTTGCGCGTTGCACATGGGTGGTCCCCAGCTGCTTCATACGTGCGTCAAACGATCCAAATGAAAATTCGCTCCTCTACACCGTACACTGACTCGTGCCTCCAAAAATCGCTCCAGCCTCCACTCACAAAAGCTTCCAGCTTACCCACTCAGTCAAGGGTTTTGTTTGGCTTTTTTTTGTGTAAAACAATAGTGGTTAGGGTTGGGTTAACCTATCAATGAACCGTGGGTGAACCGTGGGTTGGCTTTACAACTGGATTTGTGGCAAGGAGATTTGGATGGGTGGTGTGGGTTTGTGGTTGACTGGGACTGGATATTGATCACACGATGTGCTAGGGTTCTTTCTCAGCCCTTTTTGCTTATCATGACTCTGATTCTATCTCTTCCTTTCTTTCTTTGATTTTTTTCTTTCTTTGCTTCAGTTGGGCTTTAGCTTTAGGTCCGGCCCAGTTTTTCTTCCTTCCTTGCTCTCTTCTTTTCTTCCCTTTCTTGGGTTTTTCTGCTTAGATAGCATTTGGGCCTAAAAAAAATGTTTCAGCCCATTAGTATTTAACCAACAAAAGACAAATCAACATAAATTTGGGGTATTTTAATCGCAAAATTAATCTTTTTCTCTTCATTTGCCAATTAAATTATATGTTCTAAGTCTCACTTAAGAGACTTATCACACCCAAAACTTAAATTGTTACTTGTCCTCAAGGAACAAATGCAATGCAATACCACAATTCTCTCAGCAGAACAGTTCCTCAATCAACAAACAAAGCTTTCATTTCTCATAAAGCATGCATCACCAACAGAATTCTCATAATCTACACTTTTAGTCAAACACACAACTTTGAATCACTCACAAATATCCACTCTGCTCTCTTTACTTTTCAAAAAGTTAAAACATGCATTAGTTAAACTGAGCAGTTTCTTGAATCGGCTCATCCTTCATTCAAAACTTTCACAGGATCAGTTCTTGACTTTCATTAAAGGACATGCAATTAACTCAACAACAGCTTGTTCATCAATCAGAGAAAAGATTTCAGTTAAAACATACAAACAACATCAATGATCAGTGTGACTTCAATGTTCAAGTGTAATCAGTGGAAAATGAACAATAACAAGGGAGACCATAACTCATCATTTCATAATACAGAGAACTACATCTTCACAAAAGGCAAATGAGAATGGCTAAAATTCTCTTCTCATATATGTTCATCACTCCATAGTGCAGGGAGCTGTTTAACTCACACCTTTACTGGGAATAGCCTCATCATAGGCTTGATAAGATGCTTTGGCTTTTAAATGACACACAATTTAGACTTCAATCAGAAGGACTTCATGGGCTGTATCTTGGCTTGGGTTACGGTGAGGAATTTATGGATGAATGGCTAACTCAGCTATGATGGACAAGGGATGCAATCAGAAAAACTTTACTAAACACTACCATGGCTGCCAAAAATTTTTATTCTCTTGTACTCTTTTTCTTTTTGTATTTTTGTATTTTTTTATATGGTGTACACTCACACCCCTTTCTTTTTTGTTTACCCTCAGCCATGGAACTTAATTCATTTTTCAATGGATTGCAACTTCAAAAAAAAAAAAATATTCCATCATAGCTAAGTGGGAAGGTAGTCATGGGATGGGGGAAAAACGAGGGAGTCCAAAAATTAAGCTACAGGCTCAAAGTGGGTTAACAAAGACAAAAAAATTCAAGGTTGGCTTTTTGGCTAAAGGGGTTAATCAGAAAAAAAAAATTTTGCCCTCTTCATCTTGAAGCTTAACTTGTGCCTCACCTAATTACCCAACATCAAATCAAATTCTGCTTCCTCTATCCCAGAAAGGAAGCTCAGGAAAAAAAATTAACTGTTTATGAATCAAATCCTCACTAGGTTAGGCTTAATCACCAATTATGGAATTATTACCCACTTACTATAATTATTAGAGCCTCATAATAATTATTAGGGTCAATTATGAAATTATTTCCTAATTATCACAATTAATTAATTAATCTCCTTAATTAACAGTGCGGGTTCTTAATGAACCTTGTGTTTACAAGAAGGTTAGTGGGAGTAATGTCGTCTTCCTGGTACTTTATGTAGATGACATATTGCTAATAGGAAATGACATCCCAACATTACAAATAACGAAAGAGTGGCTTTCAGAAAACTTCGCTATGAAGGATTTGGGAGAAGCGGCCTTTATACTTGGTATAAAGATCTATAGAGATAGATCCAAGAGGCTGCTGGATTTATCTCAATCCATATATGTTGACAAGATGCTAAAGAAGTTTAGCATGGAAGGGTAGAAAAAGAGTTTTCTTCCCGTCAGTCATGGGGTAAACCTTTCAAAGGCTATGTGTCCTAAGTCACAGCCTGAGAAGGATCGCATAAGTGGAATTCCATACGCTTCGGCTATTGGATCCATCATGTATGCCATGATATGTACGAGACCAGATGTCTCATATGCTTTGAGCATTACGAGCAGATACCAGTCTGACCCTCGAGAGGGTCACTGGACGGCAATCAAAACCATCCTTAAATACTTAAGAAGAACTAAGGATGTGTTTCTGGTCTATGGTGGGGTTAATGAGCTAACAGTGAAAGGGTTCACTGATGCCAGCTTTCAGAGTGACAAAGATGACTGCAAGTCACAGTCAGGGTTCGTATTCACCTTAAATGGTGGGGCAATGTCTTGGAAGAGTTCCAAGAAGGAGACAACAACAGATTCAACGACAGAAGCTGAATACATAGTTGCTTCAGAAGCGGCTAAGGAGGCCGTGTGGATCAAGAAGTTCATAACTGAACTAAGGATGGTTCCAAGCGTGGATGAGCCCATACTGTTGCTTTGCGACAACACAGGAGCCATTGCGCAGTCAAAGGAACCTAGGTCTCATCAAAGATCTAAACACGTGCTCCGCGGATATCACCTGATTAGAGAAATCATTGATAGGATGGATGTAAAGATAGATTATGTTCCCACAGATGATAACCTGGCTGATTCTCTGACAAAGGTTGTTTCTCAGAGAAAACATGATAGTCATTATGAGGCTTTGGGTATAAGACTTAGGTCTGATTGGCTCTAGGCCAAGTGGGAGCTTGTTAGTATATGGGTGTCCTAGAGACAATCTTTTGATTAAATAAGGACATTAGATGTAGACCTTTATTGTCGCAAATAAATAATAAGCACTCTTTATCCTGTTTTATATTATGTCTCGATATTATTGTTAATATATTTTGAACAAACTGGATAAACCCCTTGGAATAGAACAGGTATCTCTTGAGTATCTGTGATGAGATCACGATCATGAGGATTCAAGGATACCGCACGTTTATTCCTAAATTTATGTTCCTAGTCTAAAGACACTGAGAATGGCTATCAGTGATCTCGGGTAAGACTAGCACGACTTATCTACTTGTATTCAGATACAAGGTAAAGACCTCATGAGCTACAGATATGGAGATGTCTTAGCTAAAGTCGTGGGTGGACCTATAAGGGTATAGCTCGCACTGAACAGACTCAAAAAGAGACTCTATGTGGAAATCTCACAGATAGTGTCATTAGAGTAGTCTCTTTATATTTGGGTATGTCTTTTCTTAGACCAGAAGTTATTACCTAGACTGTGTTCTAGAAGGCATGCTTTGATTGTATACCTCGTCTGCCTGAAACATGCAGACTCATAGGTATACTGTTGGGCTTGTCCTGAAAGAGCACGGGGCTAGGGTGATAAGCTGAAGGAATTCGTCAAATCTCTATGAGAGAAATCGGGATGACATTTACAAGGACTCGGGAATCTATGCATAGTAAAAGAGATAATGAGATGATCTGCCTTTAGAATCAGTAAATTGAAGATTCCCTATTTCGAATAAAGCTTACCCTAAACCGCAAGGGTTGATACATTTCCTAGCTTACCCTAAACTGCAAGGGTTGATACATTTCCTTACCCTAGGTTAATGGGAAGGTAACCGAGACGAAAGGAAATACATACGACAACCAAATATGTGTAATAAGATGATCAAGTCATTAATCTAACTAGCTCTGGGGCAACAAAGCATTACTAGTGCTCTGTGTTGTCATTAAATGGGTTGTGGGCTTGTTGGGCCCGAGCCCATTTATTCTTATCGCTTCCTTAAAAGGAAGGAAGGAAATGATGATGAGAAGTAATGATTCAGGCAACAAAGTAAACCTATCAATGTTCTTTTCCATAGCTACTATGGTGATTGGTGATCAATGGTTATGGTGATGGTGGGGTTTTCTTGTATATGTTTCAAGAGAATGAAGGCAATGGATGCAAATAGAGGACGGTGTTCTGATCTGATGAAAGTTTTGGTGGAACGATATGTCACTCTACTATATATATATATATATATATATATATATATATATATATATATATATATAGGTTTTATAATTCTCATTCAACATGAGAATTAAAATTTTCCTACACATCCTTCAATTTCTGTACCAACATGAGTCCTACACATGATTTTTTTCTAACAAGAAAACTAAGCTAGCACAGTCTAAAATAATTAATTACTTGCCAAATACAACTTTTTGGTTTTGAAAATATTCAAAGGGCAAGAACAACGGTTTATCTCTTTAACACATGGGGCTGCATTTTTTAACATGGAAGTATTAAACTTATGGTAAGAAGATTAGTGGTATTATTAAATGCATATTAACAGTTTCAAAGGAAAAGGATAAAATATAATTAAATACAATTTGACTTTTTAACTCTATTAACATTTTTAAAAAAAATTATAAATAATAATTAGTAAAAATATTAAATGTATAACTTTTGAAGAATAATATTAAATGTGAAAATAAGAATCTTAATATTCAAATTATACGAAGAAGCTTTTACCCCATATATATAAAACAAGCAACAAATAATGCTATTAAATACATATTAACTTTTAATGGGTGATATTCTAGCATTTAATTTTGATCTTCCACTTTGGTAAAATAAAAAATTTATACAATTACTCTAAAATATATTTATACTAGTATCTAATCATGTAGTATAACATCATTAGATAACAATGGATACTTGAATTGATGAAAAGCTAAACCCGTTGAACGATGCGTCCACGTTTGACTAATTATAACATAAAAAGATATTATATTTATAATAGATGAAATTATAATAACAAGGGCAAGAACAACCGTTTATCTCTTTAACACATGGGGCTGCATTTTTAAACATGGAAGTACTAAACTTATGGTAAGAAGAATGGTATTATTAAATGAATATTAACAATTTAAAAGGAAAAAGATAAAATATAATTAAATACACTTGCCTTTTTAACTCTGTTAATATTTTAAAAAAATTTATAAATAATAATTAGTAAAATTGTTAAATGCATAACTTTTGAAGAATAATATTAAAAGTAAAAGTAAAATACAATTAATATTGATAAAGTTTTTTAAGCAAAATATAATTAATATTGACTCCAGAATAAGATTTATAAGTCTTATTCTTCATCTTAACCATTAATTTCAACACATCTAATGATTATGGTTTAGAAAGTCATATTAATTAATTATTAATTATACTACAAATGACAACTGTTGATTTCTGTTCATAAAATAGCTGAGATGTAAAGTAACACTTTTAAGTCTTACTCTTAGTTAAAAGAACCATCCCACACACACACACACACACACATATATATATATATATATATATAAGGATAGGATTATTTGATACTTATCTGGGGTCGTTAGATCAAAGCAGATCAATGGTAAAAATCATTATATCAATGCAATATCAACAATGGTCAAATGTTTCACACGTGTCAAATGATCATTTATCATATATGACTAATTGTAATATAAAATGATATTATTTTTATAATAGATCAAATTAAACTTAATATTCAAACGGTATGAATTCGAAATAATTTAAATTTGAAAAGTTCTTAATAAAGAAATATAATTTAAACATGTTCGGTGCATATTCTAAAACAAATAAGCTAAATTAATGGTATTATTGAGTGCATTCTGAGATTTAGTAAAACAAATCAATCGAGAAGTTTCAATGATAATATCAGAGAAAATGGCGTCAAAAAATTCAAAGGGCAAGAACAACCGTTTATCTCTTAACACCTAGAAGCATTATTAAACATATAAGCATTAAATTTAGTGCTTGCAATTTGTCATGTTGCATGAGAAATATAAGTTTTCTTACCGAGAGAGAAAGGGATGGGACCCACCTTAAAGAAAAAAATAAAAAATAGATAATAGAAAAATAATTGGCACGGACATGAAGTGAGAATGGTAAGAGAGGAAATTTCTCATGCAACATGAGAAATCTTTTTCCCTTAAACTTATGGTAAGAAGAAATTAATGGAAATACCAAAAAAAAAAAAGAAGAAGAAGAAGAAGTCAATAGTATTAGTAAATGCATATTAACATTTTTAGATAAAACGGATGAAATATATTTTAAAAAACTTCGCCTTTTTAACTCTATTGATATTGATATAATAAGGTTTTTGAGATAGGAAATTATATCTACTTTTTTCATGCCTACTCTACTTATTTTATTATAATATCATTATGGGATAGGTTATTCTGCTTACTCTCCTTTTACCCACCTTTGCCTTTCCTTTTATTACCGTTCGATTACGATTCAGTCCATATTTATAAAATAAAATAAACATATTTTTTCCCTTTTTCTCTCCTCACTTCCTTCTACCCCTTTCACTCTCGTCCTCTTTCTCTCTTCTTCTACGACATTTTTTTTTTTTCGTAGAGGGGGTTAATGGGACAAGAGTGAAAGGGGTAGAAGGAAGTGAGGAGAGAGTGAAAGGGGTAGAAGGAAGTGAGGAGAGAAAAATGGGAAAAATATGTTTATTTTATTTTACAAATATGGACTGAATCGTAATCGAACGGTAATAAAAGGAAAGACAAAGGTAGATAAAAGAGGAGTAAGCAGAATAACCTATCCCTATCATTATATATCAAAATCTCAATGAGAGAGAAATGATGCCTGTATGTAAACTACAATAAGGAACTAATTGAAATACCTCTTATATAAAATGTGTATCTACTCACGGATCTACAACACGTATTCCGGAGAATATCCTGATACAATTATACAACTCAAAGCAAACACAACAAAACATAGTCAATGTGGTATGGACAATCCTCATGCTCACCAAATAAGGCAACAAATCCCAACAGAGTCTTAGCACAATAAACAATAAAATATAAACAAAAGCATAAGCAGCATCCAATCATATCAGCATGAGCAGGTAAACAACAGTCAACTAAGCTCCGGCCTCCTGCCTCCCGAGGTACCTGAACCTGAAAATGTGCCCCAAACGTATGGTGAGATCTCTAAAAATAAATCTCAGTAAGACAAGGGGTCCTCAAGGACTCTTCCGCCCCAAGCTCAATTACAATATAATATAATTTAAAAACAATAATTTCAATGCATGATCATGTTAAGGCATTTATATCATGACAGTATAATCTCTTGCTCAACGAGCTAAATACTACAACTCATTAATCATGTGATGTATGTAAGTGCGGTTCGACTGGCCAGTGAATAGAATAGGATTTATACGCGTCTGCTACCTACCCACGTGAGGGATGCTGCGTCATGCCTTGCACACCAGGGTTGCTGCCTGATCATACTAGTACTAACATCACATTCATACATTACATCAATAGCTATATCAACATGTCTCAGGCATAGATCAATTCATATATCATCTTCATAAAAGCATACATGCATATAAACCACCCTCCCATGGAGGTCGGTGGAACAAGCAACAGATCAATCCTAGGACACGAAAGCTTACTTGTCAAGCTAAACTCTCCCTCACGACTCGGTGTCCAAAGGATCACAAGTAATAACAGTTTCCAGCAAGGTCACAGATCTGTTTTCATCACATTCATACTATCAATCAACATATCATAGTTTTTAGATTTAATACGAACATTATTTCTTTTTCGTTTCGCTTACTGCGGGCTCTTTCCGAAGCCACAAGCACTAAACTGTCTTTACCATTTTCAAGACTGCAATTTCATCTCTTTAAAAAATATTCTAAGATTTTAAAATTTTAGACTAGACATCTTAAGATTTCCAATGATATAATTTATGTCTCAATCGGAGTTGTATAACTCCGGTTATGTTTTACGCAAGGTGACTGCTGCAAATGGAATCTCCAGCAACCAAAATGCGAGTTAAAATTGACACTTCGATCAGAAAACTTATCCAATATCTATGAAATTTTAAAAAGTTGTAGCCCTATGTGTTAGCTTCACATAAGTCCAAACCTCACTCAATTTGAAGCTCTGTAGCTCAAGATATCACAATTTTACTAAACAAGGTCGTTGCTGTCACATTTGCACTAGGTAATCGATTATCATACAGGGGGTAATCAATTACCTTTCATTGTAACCGATTACCACTCAAAGGTAGAAAAGAGAAAATGTAGATTTTTCTGCATAATTCGAGCTCCAATGGCCTCCCAAGGTTCCCACCTTCGATTTACCGTCAAACCGAAGTTCAAACTACCATAATACACTTAAATTAACAAACTTTTACTTGAATCATCAAAGTTTTCCTGTTTAAAAGACTCAAACCAAGCTAAATTCATGAAATTTAAAAAGAAATGATCATGGTATATGATAAGTTCATGAAATATGACTTAGAACATGTGTGTGCATATTTAAATGTTAATTAAATGGATATCTTTTACCAAATATAACCCCAAATATTACATGAAAATGATAAATTCTGAGTTTAAGTACTAATGGGCTGATTTGTGTATTTTGCAGACCCAATTATTCAAAGAAAGCAAGACAAAGAGTAGCCCAAATTCACACCAGCCCAATCGGAAAAGAAAAGGGCTGCGCGGTCTGAAAGAAAAGGTTGGAGGCGGGCTGGGCTTTTGTGTAGCCCATAGCCGAGCCCAACCCAAAAGAAAATCCAACCCACAAGAAAATTAAGAAGGAAAAGGGAGGAGGACCAGAGGCATTGGTGAAAGATTCAGGAACCCTAGCAGCCACCCGAGCACAGCACCTACATCCGCTTGACCAGTCCATCCTTGCCCTTAGTCAGCTTCCAAGGTCAGACAGCCGTAGATCTGCAACTCGTCACTCCAAAATACCCCTCACCCACGAACCACAGAAACCCTAGCGCTAGTTGTTGACTCAGAAAATGCCAAACAACACCTTTTGTTAAGTGGCTGTGCGCGAATCTGTTGTGAGTGGAGGTGGACTGATTGCTGCGTGCAATTCAGTGTACGGTAGAAAAGAAATATTCCATTACCTGAAAAAGGAAGGAGAGCGGCTGGGGACCACCTTGCAACGCACAAAAGGGCACGTCATACTTGCTACAGCTTGGAGCGCAATTTGTGGGGGCTACGAGAAGTGGACCCACAACCCATGCATGTGCAAGAAAGGTTCTATAAATAGAGGTAGAGCAGTGAATGGAAGGGGGAACTTTTTCTTCATCTAAGGATTTCGGAGTTTTTCCTTAAGACTTTATTTTTGTTCTTTTCTTCTACTCTCTGTGTTGAGTACTGTTGGTGCAGCAGCGAGGTTGTCCGGTTGTTAGGACTCTTGCTGCACCTTTAATTTCTGCATTTTTTCGTTTGTTTTTGAACATTTAGTTGTAGTGTTTAGCTTAACCCTTATGGGTATGAGCTAATTTCATCAAGGTTGGGTGTAGGTACCCGAACCACAGTCTGAATTTGTGTAAATCTCAGTTGCTTAAATTTGTTCTCATATTGTTCATCGTTGTGTTAAAATTTTCCCTATCCTATTTTTGAGGCCTGATTATAGGATATTATTCCAGGATTTAGTCATTGAGAAATGACTAAAGCCAGAACTATGTTGGACATCATGGACTTGAGGGTGAAAGTTCTCAAGGGGTGTTACTCAGAGATGATAACAGCCTCCATGATGTGTTGATTGGATTTATTGTTCGTTCCTTCTTTTAGCACAGAGATGTGTGAATTGAAGGTATATGATAATAATGTTTTTAAGAGATTAAAAGCAGCAAGAGAAAGTTCAACACGTGGGAATTGATTTTAAGAAACTGTTTTAGCACTCATTCGAAGGCTGTGGGGAAGGGGGACTGAACTCAACCTATTCTTCTTCACAAACTTTTCTATAGCATTTTTGATCACCATAATTTTCTTAATTCCTAGATTTTAATTCCTTCTTATAAAAAGAAAAAAAAATTGTTGACATTAAATCTGTTTTCTGTTCATAACTAAATTTCCAAATCATGATCTTTACTTTGATTTTATTTCTAATGTGTGTGCTGATTTACAATCACTAAGTAGTTAAGTTAGAAATTATGCAAAAGATCCTTGAGGGAACGATATTTGGGACTCTTAAAAGCCCTATATTACTTGTTGTCGCGTATGCTTGCGCGTGTATTTGCACATTGTAGCAAAATACCAACAAGTTTTTGGCGCCGTTGCCGGGGATCGAAGCATTTTTCTGATCAAGTTTCTTTTAGTGATTGCTATTTCAGCATAAATTCTGTTTGCTGTTTTTAGTTTAGTCATTTGGATTCTTATTTAGTAGTTGTTTCTATTGTTTCCTTGATTCTGTTTGTAGTAGTTCCTGCGTATTACCTTTGTTTGATCATAAATTGCTTGGGACTTTTCTGTTTGCAGGTTCTTGTTTGTTTGTTTGCTTGTTTGTTTTTCTTTTTAGTTTGAAAAGGGTGCATGAGTGCAACTCCACACCCTTTCTTAGTGGCATTTGACCCTGAACCAGAGAGAACTTTTAGGCTTAGGAGAAGAGCCCAGAGAACTAATAGGAACATTCCAAACCCTGAGTTTGAAGAAATGGAAAATGAAGGAGAGGGAAATGAGGAAGGACCTGAGATGATCCAGAATCAACTCATAAATGACAATGATAGGTCCATGATGGACTTTATCATACCAGTCTTAGATGAGTTAGATCCTAGTATTGCCCAACCTATCAATGGGATGCCCTTTAAGCTCGAACCTGTGATGTTCACTATGCTTCAAAATATGGGGCAATTCCATGGACATTTGATGGATGATCCACACAAGCACCTTAGGAATTTCCTAGAGGTGGCTAATACTTTTAGGATTCCAAATGTCTCAGATGATGTGCTGAGATTGAAGCTTTTCCCTCACTCTTTGGTTGATAAAGCCAAAGAGTGGTTGAACTCCCTTCCATCCAATTCCATAACAGATTGGCATTCTCTGGCTGAAAAATTCATTATGAAATTTTTCCCTTCTAATAAAATAGTGCAAATCAGATGTGACATCACCAATTTTATGCAAAAAGATGGTGAGACCCTTGTAGATGTCTGGGAAAGATTTAAAATCCTCCTTAAGCAATGTCCCAACCATGGCTTGCCACCTTGGGCAGTTTTGCAAACTTTTTACAACAGCCTAAATACCCAAAACAGAGCCTTAGCAAATTCTGCTGCCAATGGCATGTTTATGTCAATGTCCTTTAACCAAGCCCATGAGTTATTGGAACAAATGACTCAGAATTATGCTCAATGGCCTGAGGATAGAAATCAGTCAAGAAGAGTAGCTGGATTACATGAGCTTGATACTGTAACTGTTCTTTCAGCCAAATTTGATGCACTAACAACTTTAGTGAAAAATCAAGGTCAAGCCATTGAGGCAAAATTGTCTCAACCTCAAAACCCAGTACCCCAGGTTAATGCTGTGAACACAGGAGAAACATGTGTTTTTTGTGGAGGGCTTCACATGTTTGAAAACTGCCCATCAAATCCTGAATCTGTATATTATGTGGGCAACCAAAATGGCAACCAAAATAGGAACCAAAATAATTTCTCTAACAATTTTAATCAAAATTGGAGGCAGAACCAGCAGCCTCAATACTTTCAAGGGCAAGGACAGCAAGCTGGGCCCTCTAATGCTCCACCCAGACCACCCTTTCCCCAACAAAATTTCCAACAAATGCACAGGCCAACTCCTACTCAAACTTCTGTCCCATTCCCTCAATCCCAAACTGGTGAAACCATTCCTTCTTCAACTTCTTCCCTGGAAGCTTTATTAAGGGAATATTTAGCAAAAAATGAAACTAAGCAAAACAGTTTGGAAGCTGTAGTACAGAGTATTCCTGCATCTTTGAGGAATTTAGAGTCTCAACTAGGTCATTTAGCAAACACTCTGAATGGCAGACCTCTTGGTTCTTTGCCTAGTAACACTGAAGAGCCTAAGAAAAACAAGGAACAATGTCTCAGGATAGAACTTAGGAATGGTAAATCTGTAAATCAACCAGAAGCTGTGGTTAGGCCTTCCACATTAAAAAAGGAAGCTGAAAAATCTCAGAGAAAGAAAGAATTAACTTCTGAAACTGTTCACCCACATGATGCTCAGGACAGTTCTCAAGGAACTGCACCTATTGATCCTGAACCTGTTCTGTTTGAACCATTGATTCAGACTCAACCTGAACCATCTTTAGGGGATATCCTAATAGAAAAATCTGTACAACAGGATCAAGCATCTAAGCCAATTGAGGAAACTCCAGTTACCTCAAAAAGACCTCCACCACCTTTTCCTCAAAGGTTACAAAAACAGAAGCAAGACACTCAGTTTAGGAAATTTCTAGATCTCCTGAAACAGCTGCATGTCAACATTCCAATTGTGGATGCATTAGAACAAATGCCCACTTATGTGAAATTCATGAAAGAAATTCTTTCACGAAAAAGGAGACTAGAAGAGTTTGAGACTGTTGCTCTTACACAAGAGAGCAGTCAATATCTGCTTAGCAAGATACCTCCTAAACTAGGAGACCCTGGGAGTTTTACAATTCCATGCACCATAGGAGATCATTACATAGGCAGGGCATTGTGTGATTTAGGTGCTAGTATCAATTTGATGCCTTTGAGTGTGTACAAAAAGTTGAAGGTAGGAGAACCTAACCCCACCACTGTCACTTTACAGTTGGCTGATAGGTCTCTAGTTTATCCTGAAGGAAAAATTGAGAATGTCTTGGTAAAGGTAGATAAATTCATTCTACCTGCTGACTTTATTATTTTGGATTATGAGGAAGATCGAGAGGTTCCAATTATTCTGGGAAGGGCTTTCTTAGCCACTGGTGGGGCTGTTATAGATGTTAAAGAGGGAGAATTAGCAATGAATGTGAATGGAGAGCAAGTTAAATTCAATATCTTAAAGGCCATGAAATATCCAAGGGATATTGAGGATTGTGCAAGGATGGACATCATTGACTATGTAGTCAAGGATAAATTCATACAGGAGTCTACTTTAGACTTCACAAGAAATTCTGGTTTTGAAGATCTAGAAATCAGTCAAGATGATTCAGAGGAAGTGGTTAAGTGGTTAAATTCTAGAACTGATGTGGTTTGGAAGAATAAAATTTTTGAATCTTTAGAACTTACTAAAAGAGGGTTAAAGATTTCCAAACCCTCAATTGAAGAACCACCTGTGTTAGAGCTCAAGCCTTTGCCTAATCATCTTAGGTATGCTTATTTAAGAGAAAAAGACACTTTGCCTGTTATAGTTTCCAACCTGCTCACTGTTTCTGAGGAAGAGCAACTATTGGCTGTATTGAAAAACTTTAAGAAAGCTATAGGATGGTCTTTAGCAGACATAAAAGGCATTAATCCTTCTTATTGTATGCATAAAATCCTTTTCACTGACCCAACCAGCAGTTCCAGAGAACAACAAAGGAGGCTTAACCCAATAATGAAGGAGGTTGTTAAAAAAGAGATCATTAAGTGGTTGGATGCTGGGATCATATATCCCGTGTCTGATAGTAATTGGGTCAGCCCAGTGCAATGTGTTCCTAAAAAGGGTGGAATCACTGTTGTAGAAAATGAAAAAAAAGAATTAATACCCACTAGGACTGTTACTGGTTGGAGGATCTGTATGGATTACAGAAAACTCAACAAAGCCACTAGAAAGGACCATTTTCCCTTACCTTTTATAGACCAAATGCTGGATAGATTGGCTGGTAAAGAGTATTACTGTTTTCTAGATGGCTATTCAGGTTATAATCAAATAGCCTTGGCTCCTGAGGACCAGCCAAAGACTACATTTACCTGTCCCTATGGCATTTTTGCCTTTAGGAGAATGCCCTTTGGGCTGTGCAATGCACCAGCCACCTTTCAAAGGTGCATGATGGCCATTTTTACTGATATGATAGAACAATTTGTAGAAGTTTTCATGGATGATTTCAGTGTATTTGGGGATTCATATGAGGAGTGTCTCATCAATTTGGGAAAAGTTCTTGAGAGATGTGAAGAGACAAATCTTGTCTTAAATTGGGAAAAATGCCATTTTATGGTAAAAGAAGGTATTGTGTTAGGGCATAGGATCTCTAAAGCTGGATTAGAGGTTGATAAAGCCAAAATAGATCAAATTGAGAAATTACCACCCCCTGTTAACATTAAAGGAATAAGATCTTTCCTTGGACATGCTGGATTCTATAGGAGGTTCATCAAAGATTTTTCAAAAATTTCTAAACCTCTTAGTCATCTCTTGGAAATCAACACTCCTTTTCATTTTGATGAGGCTTGTTTAAAAGCTTTTGAGGAGCTAAAACAGAAATTGATTTCTGCTCCCATCATCATAGCTCCTGATTGGTCACTGCCTTTTGAGTTAATGTGTGATGCTAGTGACTGGGCAGTAGGAGCTGTCTTAGGACAAAGAAGGAATAGAGTTTTCCACTCTATCTATTATGCCAGCCGTACCTTAAATGGAGCCCAGTTGAACTATACAGTAACTGAAAAGGAATTGTTAGCTGTAGTGTTTGCCTTTGACAAATTCAGATCCTACCTGGTAGGCACCAAGGTCACTGTGTATACTGACCATTCTGCCATAAAGTATTTGGTGGAAAAGAAAGATTCCAAACCTAGATTAATTAGGTGGGTCCTTCTCCTTCAAGAGTTTGATATGGAGATTAAAGATAGGAAAGGGACTGAAAATCAAGTGGCTGATCACTTGTCCAGGCTTAATGAAGGACAAACTGACAAGTTGAAAGTTGAGCAAGCTATTAGGGAGACTTTTCCTGATGAGCAGCTATTTGTGGTAGCCACAAAAACAACCCCATGGTATGCTGATTTGGCTAACTATTTAGTTAGTGGGGTGTTGCCTAAAGAGTTGAGTTACCAACAAAGGAAAAAGCTAGTGCATGAGAGTAGGTTTTATCTGTGGGATGAACCTTACATGTTTAAAAAATGTGTGGATCAAATCATTAGGAGGTGTGTTGTGGAGGAAGAAAAGGATGAAATTTTACAGCAATGCCATGATTCACCATATGGTGGACATTTTGGTGGTATGAGGACAGCAGCAAAGGTGCTGCAATCTGGTTTTTATTGGCCCACCTTATTTAAAGATGCCAATTTATATGTCCACAAATGTGACAGATGTCAAAGGACTGGAAATGTTTCTAGAAGGCATGAGATGCCTTTGAAACCAATTTTGGAAATTGAAATCTTTGATGTCTGGGGCATAGATTTTATGGGTCCTTTCCCTCCTTCTTTTGGTAACCAATATATATTGGTGGCTGTAGACTATGTTTCCAAGTGGGTAGAAGCTGCTGCTCTACCCACAAATGATTCAAAAGTGGTAATCAAATTCTTGAAAAAGAATATTTTTACCCGATTTGGAACTCCTAGAGCCATTATAAGTGATGGAGGTAAGCATTTTGCTAGTAGACAATTTGAAGCTCTATTAGCCAAATATGGAGTTAAGCATAGAGTCTCAACTGCTTACCATCCACAAACCAGTGGGCAAGTAGAAGTTACAAATAGAGAAGTGAAAAGAATTCTTGAAAAAGTGGTAAATCCTTCTCGGAAAGATTGGTCCTTGAAATTAGATGATTCCCTATGGGCTTATAGGACAGCTTATAGAACTCCCTTGGGTTGTTCTCCTTATAAGTTGATATTTGGTAAAAACTGTCACTTACCTCTAGAGCTGGAATATAAAGCATATTGGGCTACTACTCAACTGAATGTTGATGCTACTGCCTCAGGGGAAAAGAGAGTTCTCCAGCTGAATGAAATGGATGAATTCAGATTAAATGCTTATGAAAATGCTAAGTTATACAAGGAACAGATGAAGAGATGGCATGATAAGCAAATCTTAGATAGGCAATTTGCTGTGGGGCAGCAAGTGTTGCTTTTTAATTCTAGACTGAAATTTTTCCCAGGAAAATTGAAGTCTAGATGGTCTGGTCCTTTCAAGGTTACCAGAGTCCATTTGCATGGAGCAGTGGAAATTTCAAATGAGAAAG
>JAVKPL010011697.1:0-51535 GCA_032173675.1 Gastrolobium villosum | reverse complement strand
AGCAGTAGCACAATCTGATATGGACCATTAACAAGTCAATATTAATGCATCACAAGCATACAACTTAAAGACTACGCCTTTCCTTTACGTTTTACGTCTCAAGGCTTCCAACAAAGCCATAAGCCCTTAATCATGTGATTCTGACTTAGTCCATTTATTACAGAAGTTCAACTTCCTTGAACTAGGGTCCACACACACCCAATAGCTTACTGTTCATACAGTAAGGCTACTGTCTGCGCAGAACCCAGGATATCCGGATATCAGAAGGGGCATATCCGGATATGCCATATCCGGATATCACACTGGACATATCCGGATATGTCATATCCGGATACCCAGATCCCATATCCGGATATCAATATCCGGATGCCATATCCGGATACTGATATCCGGATATCTGTTCGACAAATATCCGGATATATCACGACAGAATGCAGTTTCTGCATTTCGTGAATATCCATCCCAAAGGTCCAACTTTTAACACATGTACACGTTAAAGCATGCATCTTTAAGCATTTTAAGTTCATTTAGGTTTGGTTACCCTCTTGTTTACTCATTAAACATGGTCAAGACATCAACTTTAAGCATTATAAACTCATGATCATGGTGAGGTAACTTACCAAAGTTCAAAACAGAGGCAAGTTGTGCTCTTGGAGCTCTCTCAAGGTTCCTCAAACTCAGCCTAAGTAGGAGCACGAAAATGGCACTTCAAGGTGGGTTCTTGCACCACAAGAAGGCACTTTGAAGCTCACAATGACTACCACAAAGTAGCCATTACTAAAGCTCCAAACTCATGCTCACTAACTACCTCTCAACAGAAAAGCAAGGCTCACCACACACAATATGCACACAAGCACTCTCCAATGCCCACACTCAAGTGTTCACTTGATCAAGAAGAGAAACAATGATCAAAGGAGGTGGCTTTGGTGAGAAAGGAGGAAGAAATGGAGGAAGCAAGGTGGCTGGTCACAAGGCTGCAGCAACTCACGTAGGAAATGAATATGGCCTAGGGTTTTGTGCCCTTAATGGGTCTATATATAGGCAAGCCACTTAAACGCGCAGTATTAGCCTTAATCGCAAAGTAAAAGATCTTGATCCCAAACTTCGGATTCTAGACCTACGCATTTTTCTAAGATTTGTCATATTTTTATTTTATTTTTCGGAGCACCTTTCCGGTACGCGCTTTTCCATAGCCAGTATCAGTTCTGGCATCAGATTACGTCATTTTGACTTGAAACTTGTTTTACAAGTCCTACATAACATTCTAGTAATTATCATGCATTCGTTATAATTTTTCGGGATACTTTTCCGGTACGCATTTATACCGAGTAGCAGAACCGGTATCTGCTCTTTTCTTCCGAAAAGCGACTTTCATCATTTTTACTCACTCAATATAATTATCTAAGCCCATTAATAATTATTAGGGTCAATTATGGAATTATTTCCTAATTATCATAATTAATTCGCTAATTACCTTAATTAGCGGTGCAGGTTATTACATTCACCCCACCTTTTTAAGGATTTTGTCCTCAAAATCAGAAACATACCTGTCTCGAAAGTCGGGATACTGTCGGAGAAGCTCATCCTCTCGCTCCCAGGTACACTCCTCAGGAGTTCTTCCTGTCCATTGCACTTTGACCATCGGAATGATCTTGCTCCTCAACTGCTTCTCGCCACGATCGAGAATCTTGAGTGGTCCGACGGGAGTCTTTAGGTTCTCCCGAACCTCCACATCATCCGGCTGCACCACGTGCGAAGGATCTGCTATGTACTTCCGAAGCTGAGACACGTGAAACACGTCGTGGATGTTGGCTAGGTTCGGAGGTAAGGCGAGTCGATAGGCGACTGGTCCTACTCTACCAAGGATCTGGTAGGGCCCAATGAATCGCGGGTTCAACTTCCTCACGCCGAGTGCCCGTCCAACACCGGTGACAGGTGAGAGTTTCACAAATACGTGCTCACCCTCACTGAACTCCAGTGGTCGATGCTTGACATCGTAGTAGCTCTTCTGACGATTCTGCGCCTGCTTCAACTTTTCCCTGATCATCTGGATCTGAAGGGTAGTATCTTGGACAAAGTCCAAGCCGAAAAGCTCTTTATCTCCAACCTCAGACCAGCAGGTAGGAGTCCGACACCTCCTACCATACAGTGCCTCATAGGGTGCCATGCCCAGACTAGCATGAAAACTGTTGTTGTACGAGAAATTCAACCAACGGAAGGTACCTATCCCATGCAGAACCCTGCTCCAACGTGCAAGCTCTCAGCATGTCCTCCAATGTCTGGATGGTCCGCTCAGTCTGTCCGTCAGTCTGAGGGTGATAGGCGGTACTTAATCTCAACTGCGTACCAAAAGCCTCCTGCAGCGCCTCCCAGAACCGAGATGTGAACTTCGGGTCCCTATCACTGATGATACTCTCGGGCACCCCGTGAAGCCTCACAATCTCGCGGACATAAAGTTTGGCCAACTGCTCGGTAGTGAAGCTCACCTTCACTGGAAGAAAATGGGCAGACTTGGTCAATCTGTCCACAATGACCCAGATAGAGTCACAACCAGCCTGAGTTTTAGGTAATCCCACCACGAAGTCCATGGAAATACTCTCCCACTTCCACTGTGGAATCTCCAGAGGTTGAAGTTTACCAGACGGTTTCTGGTGCTCGATCTTTACTTTCTGGCAAATAAGACATTTGGACACGTAGACCGCTATGTCCTTCTTCATGCCCGGCCACCAAAAGTTCCTCTTTAAGTCCTGGTACATTTTTGTGGCACCAGGGTGGATAGTGAACCGGCCTTTATGAGCCTCTGTCATAACCTCTTCGGTCAATGGCCCTCGAGGAATAACAATCCTCTTCTGGAACAGCAGCAAACCATCATCGTTCCAAGACACACCGTCCTGGTTTTTCACATAGTCCAGACACTCTCTCTGCACTTGCGCCTCTTTGATCTTTTCCATCAGCTCATTAATCACTTCTGCTGTCTCCATCTCAAGCAGTGCACCCCCAAACAAGGAGTTCACTCTCAAGTCTCTGAACTTCTCGATCACCTCGTAGTCGTTCATCATTAAACTAGATAAGCTCACGGATTTCCAACTCAAAGCATCGGCTACCACATTGGCCTTGCCAGGGTGATACCTCAACTCAAAGTCGTAGTCCTTCAAGAACTCCATCCATCTTCGTTGTCTCATGTTCAACTCCTTCTGGTCAAATAGATACTTCAGGCTCTTGTGATCACTGAATACAGCAAACTTCATGCCAAACAGGTAATGCCTCCAAATCTTGAAAGCAAAAACAATGGCTGCCAACTCCAAGTCGTGAGTCGGGTAGTTCTCTTCATGAGGTTTCAACTGTCTTGAAGCGTAAGCAACCGCTTTCCCTTTCTGCATCAGCACACAGCCAAGTCCTTTACCAGAGGCATCGCAGTATAACTCGAATTGCTCCGCAGGATCAGGAAGGACTAACACAGGAGCAGTAGTCAGTCTCTCCTTCAACTCCTGGAAACACTCCTCATACTCATGTGTCCACACGAATGGAGTCTCCTTTCGGGTAAGGCGAGTCATCGGTAGCACCATCTTGGAGAATCCCTAGATGAACCTCCTATAGTACCCGGCCAAACCCAAGAAGCTTCTCACTTCTGTAACCGTCTTGGGCCTCTCCCAATCCATCACGGCCTCAATCTTCCGAAAAGCGACTTTCAGCATTTTTACTCACTCAATATAATTATCTAAGCCCATTAATAATTATTAGGGTCAATTATGGAATTATTTCCTAATTATCATAATTAATTCGCTAATTACCTTAATTAGCGGTGCGGGTTTTACACCTGGCACCCATACTGTTATGATAGCTCAGATGGTGGATCACCAGGGAGAGTGGAAATGGCAGGAGTTTAGGGATTTTCTAACACAAGAAGCTTTGAACTGTATTGCAGGTACCTGTCCCCCTCGGCTAGATGATGGAGATGATCAGGTGATTTGGGAGCAATCCCATGATGGTAACTTTTCCTTCAAGACAGCTTTGAATAGCCTCTGTATTGAAGATCCTCCTCAGGTTCAACCTCACTGGAACTCAGTTTGGCAATGGGAGGGTCCTCCTCGAGTCAAGACTTTCCTATGGCTTTTGCTTGGTGAAAATCTTCTAACCAACCTAAGGAGGTTTCAAAGGCATTTTTCTGCCTCAAATACTTGTCCTAGATGTAACTCCTATCCTGAAAGCTGCAGTCATGTCATGAGGGAGTGCTCCTGGTCTCAACGAATATGGAGACAATTTATTAGCAGGGAGAATTGGACAGCTTTTTGTAGCCAGAACCTGCAGAACTGGTTAGTGTCCAATTTATCTCCAAAAAATAGCTTACTGGGAGGCTTGGATGGCAGTATTTTATTTGGGCTTATTTGCTGGTTTATATGGAAAGATAGGAATAGTTTTGTTTTTGAAAATACTAATTCTACAATAGAGGAAATAGTTAGATCTATTCGGACTTTCTTGCAAAATTTCTTCGAGGCAAGGAAACTGTACAGAGATACTGGGCTGCAAGTTGGGCAGAAAGTGGAAACCCTTGTTCAATGGGTACCTCCTCCGATGGGGTGGATAAAAATAAACACGGATGGTTCTGCTTTGGAAGGTAATAGAAAGAGTGGGTGTGGAGGAGTCCTAAGGGATGAATCTGGGCATTGGCTTATGGGATTTGCTAGAAACCTGAGAGTAGGTAGCTCTGTCAAAGCAGAATTATGGGGCTTTTTACTGGGATTACAGACTGCTTGGAATTTTGGGTATAGGAAGGTGATCAGCGAAGGGGATTCCCAAGTAGCTTTGGATATGATCCGGATTGGGTGTGATTCAAATCATCCGTATGCAAGCCTGGTGAAGAAGATCAACATGTTGAAGGATCGTGATTGGCAGGTGTCCTTTGTTCATACTTATAGAGAGGGCAATGGAGTGGCTGACTGGCTGGCGGGGTACTCTCAATCTTTGAATTGGGAAACTGTTTTGATGGATACTCCTCCCCAAAGTTGTCTTGGGTTGCTGGAGAATGACTCTAGGGGAGTGGCTTGGCCACGTGTAATTAGGCTTTAGTTTGTTTTTAATTCCTCTGTTTCCAAAAAAAAAATGCATTTTTTTCGACGGAAAAATTCCGTCGAAAATGGTTAAGATTCCGTCGAAAATTTCATTTTCGACGGAATTTTCGACGGAAATGAAGCTGTGGCGTATCTCTTCGTGGGTAACAAATTTTTCGACGGAATTAGAGATTCCGTCGAAAAATTTCGACGGAAAATAAATGAAATTCCGTCGAAAAATTTTGGATTAATTTTCGACGGAAAATAAATGAAATTCTGTCGAAAAATTTTGGATTAATTTTCGACGGAAAACAAATTCCGTAGAAAAATTTCGACAGAAAATAAATGAAATTCCGTCGAAAAATCTTTTAATAATTTTCGACGGAAAACAAATTCCGTCGAAAAAATTCGACGGAAAGTGAATGAAATTCCGTCGAAAATTTTCAACGGAAAATGAACGAAATTCCGTTGAAAAATCTTGTAATAATTTTCGACGGAAAATAAATTCCGTCGAAAGTTTTAACGTAAAATGAATGAAATTCCGTCAAAAACAATTGCCTCAATTTTTGATGAAATTGTTCTTCCGTCAATTTTTTTCTTAATTTCTTTCTACAAAATTAATACCAATTTATGTTTTGCACCTGATAAACAAATATAATGAAAGTAAATAACATATCAAAATCATATGATCTTAATATAATTATGTGTACAAAAGTCTCTATCATATAATAATGAAAAGTGTCCTATATCTATAAACGCCCAAGTCATATACTAATCAAAAGGGACATACACATACAAAAGTCCGTGTTGTGTACTAATCAAAAGAGTATATCTACAATAGTCCATTTCATATACATCGAATAAAGATTCAAAAGTCATGCTATTGGATGATCTGCACAATCATGGTCATCGCCTAGGTCCTGAGACGAAAGCTGAGTCTTGTCGCCATCTTCAGTATCTAATAATGCCTCGGAAAGCCTTCGCATAAGCTTATCCATTTTTTCCATTAGCCTCTGCATCATAACCATGAAACTATCCATATTTTGAATTTTTTTTTGTTAAAAGACAAAGTATATAAAGCTACAATTTACAAGTAATTTATGTAACAAAGAAAAGTAATTTCGCACAATTTACTAGTAACAAATCGCAAAAAAGTTACATGACACGAACCAAGCTTAAGGGCTTTTATGTTTCCATAGAATTTGAGATCTTCAGCCGAGACGGTGGTGATGTAGTCATTGATTATTACTATTCTATGGATATCACAATAAAAAAGAGTAGGATGAAAAACGAACCTGTTACGAGTAGGATGAAAAACAGAGTGAGCAAGGTATAGCGAAATCAGTATTACTATTCTATGGATATCACAATAAAAAAGATCTTTAGACTCAAGATGTTTGTAATGTTTAGATCCTATTTTTGTAAAGCACTACTCTACAGCATAAGCGAGTATGGACAGGGTAAAAATTGACTATAGCGAAATGGAGATAAGGAATGCAAAGAAGATGACACTTATAGAAAACCTCCAATTACATTTATCCAAGGTCGCAGAGAACCTTTGAAAGAGACAAGCAGAGGTGTGCATAACATAGTTAAAGAATTTTAAGAGCATTTAAAAAACAATCAAAATGAAAAATGAAAAAATAATAATAATAAAAAAACTTTACCTATCTACATTTGAAGAATTCTCGTTGCCAAAAACAAGCCCAACAACCCCCTGCACAAAAATCAATACATTAATTTATTTAAAAATTATTTAATAAAATACCACAAAAAAAAAATTGTTATGTTATGATTTCTTTTTCATTTTTATTTATTTCAAAAGTTTTCGACGGAATTCATTTTCCGTCGAAAATCTTCGACAGATTCCAAATTCCGTCGAAAAGTCCATAAAATATAATTTATTTTAAATTGTTTTCGACGGAATTCCTTTTTCGTAGAAAATCTTCGACAGAATCTGATTTCCGTCGAAAAATTCATGAAATTAATTTATTTTCCATTTATTTTTTTCAAAATGTTTTCGACGGAATTCCTTTCCGTGGAAAATCTTCGACGGAATCTGATTTCCGTCGAAAAATACATGCAAATATTTTCTTTTTCATTTATTTTTTCAAATTGTTTTCGACGTAATTATTTTTCCGTGGAAAATCTTCGACGGAATCTGATTTCTGTCGAAAAATTCATGAAAATAATTTCTTTTCCATTTATTTTTTTTCAAATTGTTTTCGACGGAATTCCTTTCCGTGGAAAATCTTAGACGGAATCTGATTTCCGTCGAAAAATTCATGAAAATAGTTTCTTTTCCATTTATTTTTTTCAAAATGTTTTCGACGGAATTCTTTTTCCGTGGAAAATCTTCGACGGAATCTGAATTCTGTCGAAAAATTCATGAAAATAATTTCATTTCCATTTATTTTTTTCAAATGGTTTTCGACGGAATTCTTTTTCCGTGGAAAATCTTCGACGGAATCTGATTTCCGTCGAAAAATTCATGAAAATAATTTCTTTTCCATTTATTTTTTTTCAAATTGTTTTCGACGGAATTCCTTTCCGTGGAAAATCTTCGACACGAAAAATTCATGAAAATAATTTCATTTCCATTTATTTTTTTCAAATTGTCTTCGACGGAATTCTTTTTCCGCGGAAAATCTTCGACGGAATCTGATTTCCGTCGAAAAATTCTTGAAAATAATTTCTTTTCCATTTATTTTTTTTCAAATTGTTTTCGACGGAATTCCTTTCCGTGGAAAATCTTCGACGGAATCTGATTTCCGTCAAAAAATTCATGAAAATAATTTCTTTTCCATTTATTTTATTTCAAAATGTTTTCGACGGAATTCTTTTTCCGTAGAAAATCTTCGACGGAATCTGAATTCCATCGAAAAATTCATGAAAATAATTTCATTTCCATTTATTTTTTTCAAATTGTTTTCGACGGAATTCTTTTTCCGTGGAAAATCTTCGATGGAATCTGATTTCCGTCGAAAAATTCATGAAAATAATTTCATTTCCATTTATTTTTTCAAATTGTTTTTGACGGAATTCTTTTTCCGTGGAAAATCTTCGACGGAATCTGATTTCCGTCGAAAAATTCATGAAAATAATTTCTTTTCCATTTATTTTTTTCAAATTGTTTTCGACGGAATTCTTTTTCCGTGGAAAATCTTCGACGGAATCTGATTTCCGTCAAAAAATTCATGAAAATAATTTCTTTTCCATTTATTTTTTTCAAATTGTTTTCGACGGAATTCTTTTTCCGTGGAAAATCTTCGACGGAATCTGATTTCCGTTGAAAAATTCATGAAAATAATTTCTTTTCCATTTATTTTTTCAAATTATTTTCGACGGAATTCTTTTTCCGTGGAAAATCTTCGACGGAATCTGATTTCCGTCGAAAAATTCATGAAAATAATTTCTTTTCCATTTATCTTTTTCAAATTGTTTTCGACGGAATTTCTTTCCGTGGAAAATCTTCGACGGAATCTGATTTCCGTCGAAAAATTCATGAAAATAATTTCTTTTCTATTTATTTTTTTCAAAATGTTTTCGACGGAATTCCTTTCCGTGGAAAATCTTCGACGGAATCTGATTTCCGTCGAAAAATTCATGAAAATATTTTCTTTTTAATTTATTTTTTTCAACTTGTTTTCGACGGAATTCCTTTTCCGTGGAAAATTTTCGACGGAATCTGATTTCCGTCGAAAAATTAAAGAATATAATTTCTTTTTCATTATTTTTTTGAATTTTTTTTTACGGAATTCTCTTTCTGTGGAAAATCTTCGACGGAAACTGATTTCCGTCGAAAAATTCCGTCGAAAAAATTGAATTTTCTAGTAGTGAGTCCACCTTTAACAACATCAGTAATTTAACCACCCTATCCATTTTACTCTTATTTTACTTTTAAAATTGCGCTTCTACAATAAATTTGAGGTCCTTTGAAACATCCTTTAAAAAAATAATCCAAGGGGGTGTCTAGTTCAGGTTAAAAAAAAATTTATTAGGAAAATGTAATTACTAGGGATTTGCAGAGAAATTGAGTTAGATAGGAAAGTTTAAAAAAATTTGTTTGGTTGGATAAAATTTTACCAAGAAAATTGAGTGAAATTTCTTAATCTGTGTTTGGTTGAAGATAAAATATTGATGGAAAAATTTATTGAAATTACAAAATAACCCTTTTAAAAATATCCACATAATCCTTTTGAAATTACAAGCAAGTGTCCCAACAACAAAATCCACATATCTCGTCTTTGATTTCATATTAGGAGCTTCCATCTTTTCAACCAAGACCGTGAGAGCAGCTTCAGTATGCAAACTTGTAGCCCTGTCGAAAAAGTCGACCATCAAATTAAATTCCCCATGACAAATAAGTAGGAAATATCTACATCAGAACATGCAACCTCATCTAAAGAAGGAAAGAATGTGCCTGTTACTTCATCATCTACTAGCTCAGAAAGAATTTCTTTGAATGAATGTCATAATGCAATTGCTTCAACTTTAAGTATGTCAAGTGAAGAACATGTGAGGTCTAATCATCGTCCACAGGTAGAACATCCAAATTTGGAGGATGCCACAAATTCTGAAATGGGAAATCCTCAACAAGTTAGTGAAAATGGAGATGCTGCAGCTTTAGTGGATGCTCTGCCTTCCACGATGGTGGCCTCTGAAGTCGATGCAAGTCCAAAGCTTACAGCCATGCTACTCATCCTTGCAGTCGACCATCCTTGTTGATGCGGAAGATGATTGCCAATTGTGTGAACAGATACAACAAGATACAATATCACGTGTGAGGGTATTCTTGTCAACGTTTTGTACCCCAAAATAACTTATCCGGTTTTCAGAAAAAATACCACCTTTCAAGTTGCTTTCTGAAATAGTGTTTTTGTTGCTTTTTACATGCAATGGTAGATAGCTAGGCAACAATCATTGATGGGTAAAATTTATGAAATCAGTGAACCAAACATGGACAATTGACGAACCTGGAATCACTTTGATGGGAAACAATGTAAAACTCCTGAATCAAACACTACATAAAAGAAAAAAAAACCCCAAAGAAACAAAAATCATGCCATTGCTATATATGCATTATTGAACAATACCAATTATTAGAGTATACACACAAAGAGTATCTGCTACAAATTAAGGTCGAGTAAATAAAATACATCATTTACTAGCCAGTGTAAGCTATTAAGCCTAAATAAATAATAAATAGGAACCCTTCCGAAGAGGGAACATAACATACCATAACTAAGTAAAGGTGGTCCAATTTTATTAGATTGGAGCAGCACATATGGTTCTAAAGTTTCATGTTTGATTGCAATGACTACACTGCACTACTCTATTTTATTTGTATAAAAAATTATTAATTAACCTGATATAAATATTTGTGACGCCAGCAAAAAAGAAAGAATAAAATGGGTAGGATAATTAAATTATTAACCGTGTTGAAAGTGGACTTAGATGAAATAAAACTAGGGCTGGCAAAATGGGCTGAGCCCGTCGGGCTGGCCCGCCCCGTCCACCAAACAGGGCGGGCTGGGTTGAGTTTTTCAACCCACCAGCCCGCCAAACCCGCCCCGCCAAACCCACCAGCCCGTCGGGCTCGGCCCGCCACGGGGTGGGCTAGCCCGCCAAGCCCCTTTTTTTTAGGTTACCCAATTATTATGTAACTTCGTGCCCTAGATTTCTCTGCATGTAAGTGGCTTTTCGCATTGTTGTGGACTGCTCATACAACACTTTGTTACTTGTTTTATTATTCTGTTTTATATGAAATTTTTTTTATTATTTCTGGATTGAAAGATACATATTTATATGTAGATTATTAAACACTGATCTTCTTGGTTTCATAAGCACATTAGGATTTTATGCTGATTTTTATATGCTTTTATGCAAAAAAAAAATATGTGTTTTTATGCATAATTTAATTTTTTGTATTTTATTTTTATATTTTTATATATTTTTTTATTTTAGGTAAACCCACTTAAAACGGGTCGGGTTGCTCAATTAACCCATTTTGTCAAAAAACAAGCAAAATTTTAGGCGGGCCAGTGGCGGGCCGAGGCGGGTCGGGGCGGGCCGGCCCGTATTGCCAGCCCTAAATAAAACCACATAAGAGTAATTGATATGAAAAAAGGGATATAAGTGATTAAAGAATAAGCCACATGAGGGTTTATGAAATTTTCCTTAAAATAAAAGTAAAAGCTATTTGATGATTTTATAAAATTATATCTTAAAAGTTACTTAAAAACTCAAATTAATTTTTTTTTGATAAAATTAAAAAAAAAAAACATCCTCTTATGAGCTTTTATTTTTTGAATTTTTTCTTCGTTATAAAAAAAAGTTCTTTTTATTATAAGAATTTTTGTAAAAATCTATTTGGTCTTGTTTCAAGAGAAGATAAGTAAAAAAAAAAACTACCAAATAAACAACAAGATTTTGAGGGTGTCCCAATTAGTTTCAAGTTTTGAAGTTTCTATTATTTGGAAGATTATTTGTGACAATAGGGAGGAAGGGGTTTTGATTGAGGCACTTTAAGTTGTGACTTTTGAGAAACTCTTGGTTGTGTTGCAAGTTGGTTGTGATGAGATCACAAGGAAGAGTGCTAGGGAGTTGTTGAAACTGCTGAATGGTTACAAGAACAAAGCAGAGTGCATTGACTCCTCTTTGGATCTCAAATATCTTTTTTTTTTGTAAATGGATCTCGAATATCTTAAATAGCTCTTCTAATTACTGATTCATGAAAAAAGAGATTTATTTATTTATCTATGTGTTTTTTGTGAAGGCCAAGTTATAGAAACAAAATTCATTGTTGTATAAAGATGCACACATTCAATTGATTCTTTGAAGTTTATTTTTTACAAAATTGAGACATGTCATGATGTCACAAGTGGAATCAGACGGATCGGGTTTTTTTTTTCTTTTTTTTTTCCATTTTAAGTAGTAATTGTCACCAATTATATTTGATTTGTTAAGAAATTAATAAAATATTTCATAACAATGTTTTAAAATAAACTAGTTTGACCATTTCAAGTTAGGTTCGATATTTGGTTTATACACAGAAAAATATTAAAAACTAAATTATACTATATTCTCTATGCATTTATTCTAAAAAAATTGTTTTAAAGTTAATCGTGTACATTATAATATTTTTTTTGGTGAAACATTATAATAATTTAAATATATTAAATATATACTTAAAAATATATATTAAATATATGCCATTGCCATTGTAACCTATAATCAAGAAAATTAAATCGTTATATTTACAAGCAAAATAAGAAATAAAAATGATCCATGAAAAAAAAAATTGTTACAAGAAACAATAAAATAAATATAAAAGACTAAATTATGAATTGGAGAAACAATAAAATAAATATAAAAGACTAAATTATGAATTGGACTTATACAAAATAAACATTTCATTTATTCCTACATATTATTTGAGTACAATGAGAATTTAAGGTCTTGTAATTTTTATAATTATTGGTTGGTTTGTTTTAATTAAAAAAAATCAAAATGCTTAAAAAATTGTTCATTAATAGATTAATTTGAAATAAGAACATGTAAATTGGTGTAACAATCAAAATAATAAACAAACCTACCCCAAGAGCTAGACGGTGATAAAAATAACACAAACAATGAATTATTTAGAATAAAAAGATTACCAATATTTATATATAAGTTTATCAAATTACGGTACTTAATTACCTCCCTGTAGATCTGTCCTGATCTTAACCTATCAATGTTTAATTGTTTACGAATAATTCCATAAAAAAATATAGATGCAACTTAATTTCAAACCATCCATTTCTGTATTTCAATTATATATTTTGCTTAACAAGTAAAGCCTAGATGTATCATGGAAGGTGATGAGAAATTATAAAATATATAGGATAAAGATTGTTAGGACTGTCATTTTTATTTGGATTTACAAAACTAAAGGTAAACCGGCATCCTTTTCTAAAGCAATCTTATCTTAATAATAACAAATCTCAAATAAAAAACTCCAATAGTTTATTTATTCAACCCAACAAACACATTGTGAGAAGTAAACATTCTTAAACAAGAAAGAATAAGAAGCCATTAAGGTAGTTCTAGTGGTGATAGGTTTGAGTAGTTTGTATGTTCAATTTCCACCAATGTATGAAAAATAAAAAAATAAAAAAAGTGGTGAAACAAGGAAATAAACAAGCCAGTTGGAGACAATCCATCATGGTCACTTATTTTGGCATCTACAATGATAACCAAACATCAAACAATGAAAACTTAAAGACCCTTTTTCAATGGAAAAAGGCATTTGGCCAAAAACCATTTTGGTTATTAACATCTCCAAAAGGCAGTGCCTCTTCCCCACCACCACCATTATTCATCAAATTCACAAACCAATTCTCCTTTTGCATGACATCCATGTTCATATCCAATCCCTGTCCATGACCACTCCTTTGTGCCTTCTCTTCAATCTTGGCAACTACTCCATCAGTCACCACTGGTGTTGCGATTTGGGGTTGGCTCTGAGCATTCTTGTTCAATGTTTCAATCCTTCTATTGATGTCCTTCAAGTTCTGGTCAATCAACCATGCCAAATCATTCAAATCAACCATGCTTATATTGTGAAGAATTTTACCTGCACTAAGGTACTGAAACATGAGTTGAGTCATCTCCTTTTCTCTATTGTCCTTCCTTTGTTTCTTCAGCTGCTCTTTGGCCTTTAGGATCCTCTGCCTCATAAAACTTTCTTGGTTCACCATCTTCTTGCTTTGCTCCAATTCAGGCATTCTTCTGAACTTAGCAAGCACCCTTTGAACTCCCAATGGGGATGGCCAAACCTCTGGTTGAGGATCATAGGGGCTATAAATTATAGCACATGCATCAATCCCACAAAGGGTGCTAAGTTCACTAACCTTCTTCATTAGACCCTTCTTCCTTTTCTTGAATGTTGCCTTCCTTGCTGAGTCATTTACTATGAAGGCAAGTTTCACCTTCTTTCTAGTCATGGTGGTGATAAGGAAACAGGAAGAACAATATGGAAATGGGAAACGATGTTTGTTGTGGTTTTTGCAGACAATCTCTTCTTTATATAGATCACTTGGAGATAACCAAATTTATTTTACCGCAAGTCATTGTTGGCAGGGTTAACATGAGGCATTCAATACCAAATATTTTGCCATGATTGGAAAATGTCCTTATATCCATGGAGGATATAGAATATTTTTGTTATTAAGTGTCCAAGATACTCAAACCGTAACCTTCACAATATGAGTGAACAATTTAATGTATTAAATCAGTGTGTATTAAGAAAAATTATTCTCATTCAATTCATAAAATTGATAGATTGATCTTATTGTATTGTGATAGAGGATGAAGACTAATAAAGCCTTGGGGCTGATGGTGTCCCTATTGAAGTGTGGAGAGGCCTAGGGGATATGGCAATAAAATGGTTGACCAATCTTTTCAATAAGATTCTCCTGACAAATAAGATGCCTGATGCTTGGAGGAAAAGTATGATTGTGCCTATCTACAAAAACAAGGGAGATATACAGAATTGTTCAAACTATAGAGGCATTAAGCTAATGAGCCATACTATGAAGTTGTGGGAGAGGGTTATTGAACATCGTTTGAGGAGAGATACCAAGGTTTCTGTAAATCAATTTGGATTTATGCCAGGAAGATGTACCATGGAAGCCATTTTTTTGACGCGACAACTTATGGAAAGATACCGAGAAAAGAAGAAGGACTTGCATATGGTGTTCATAGACCTTGAGAAAGCATACGATAGGGTTCCAAGGAAAGTTTTATGGTGGGTTCTGGAGAAGAAAAAGGTTCCATCAAAGTATGTAAAGGCAATCCAGGATATGTATGATGGGGCTACTACATGTGTAAAAGCTTGTAACGGAACATCAAGTTATTTTCCTATCACGGTTGGTGTACACCAAGGGTCGGCTCTAAGTCCTTATCTTTTTGCCTTAGTTATGGATGAACTAACAAAAGATATTCAAAGAGGAAGTGCCATGGTGTATGCTTTTTGCAGACGATATTGTGCTTATTGATGAGAGCAAGGAGGGTGTTAATAGAAAACTTGAATTGTGGAGAAGCACATTGGAATCCAAAGGATTCACATTAAGTCGAAGCAAGACTGAGTATCTGAAGTGTGAGTTTTCTCTGGTACGAGATGGGGACCAAGAGCCCGTGCATTTAATTGGTCAAGAGGTACCAAAAAAGATGCTTTTAAATACTTAGGCTCCATTTTACAAAAAGGTGGAGAGATTGATGAGGATGTTAATCATAGAATCAGAGCAGGGTGGATGAAATGGCGCAGTGCATCTGGGTTTTTGTGTGACCGCAAAATCCCCCTTAAGTTAAAAGGAAAATTCTATAAAACGGCAGTAAGACCGGCAATGCTATATGGAGCGGAATGCTGGCCAGCACATAGGCAACATGAGCATAAGATGGGAGTAGCAGAGATGAGGATGTTAAGGTGGATGTGTGGTTACACAAAAATGGATAAGATAAGAAATGAAGATATTCGACGAAAGGTCGGAGTAGTACCGGTTGCCGAGAAGATGAGAGAACATAGATTGAGGTGGTTTGGGCACGTGATGAGAAGGCCCCTGGATGCTCCTGTAAGAACATAAGTTTGTTACCAAGAGCTCAACACAAAAAGAGGCAGAGGTCGGCCGAAACTTACTTGGGGGAAGGTAGTAAAACAAGATTTAATGGAGTGGGATATAGATTGGAGAACGGTATGTCTTACAACGGAATGGAGAAAAGCTATAAGTATGGTGGAGGATTAGACCCGTGGTTATTCCTATGTTCCAGATGGTCCCTTTTTAGTCATTTTCCCCTTCATTTCCCCCACTTCTTCTTGTCCCTTTCTTTTTCACTTTTATTTATTTATATATTCATATACATATATATATATATATATTTATTTATTATTATTTTTATTTTTTTTATTTATTTATTTATTTTCAACATTTTTATATCTTTCATGTGGGTTCATCTACCACCGACCCCAATTAATTTGGGATAAAGGTGATGTTGATGTTGATGTTGAACATGTGATAGTGGATTTTATACGTGGGATTATTATATTTTAATTAATTTTATTTAATTTTTACAATGATTAACCTATTTCTACTTATAACATGCGTTAGTCTTGAAATGGAATAGTATTCATTCCTTTTATGATAATATGTATATCTACACACATAAGATTCTCAGTATCATATATTAGTTATGTCTTTATTAGATATAACAATCTTTCAATTTTTAAAATAAAATATAATTGGAAAAGAAAAAAAAAGATAATTAAGTTATATAAAATTTACTTTAAAAGAAATCAAGAATCATATTCATTTTAAAATGAGTTATTATAAAATAAATAAGAATAGTAAAATTTTATCTGTAATTATTTTGTGATATGGAAATATAATTTGGATACTGCAATCTTAATTTTTAAAATCAAAATTATGAAATCATTAAACCAGATATTCTTTGACGATTCTATTACAAATAAGGCCTTTAACTAATTAATTGTCCTTGGTCATTATTGTTTTTATGATTTTGAAGGAAACAAAAATTAATAAGTTACAGCCCATTTAAACTCTTCATCATATTTGCTGATTGCAGGATAGGTGTTTATTTAGCAATGACCTACAATATCAACAAACTGTAATTAGCAGAATTCAGTTTCATAACAAACTGTGGTTAGCAGAATTCAGATTCATTTTTATAACATCATTCCTTAGAGAGACAATAAATAGTCCTGAAGGTCTCATTCTCATGATGCATAAGATTACTAGAACAGAGAATACAGCATAAAAATGAGTTGTTAACATCTTACATATTTATTTTAGATATTCTAAGACTTAATAACAATAATATCTATTTACACATATTTAAGCGCACGCAAGCACCACACACACATATATATATATATGTACATCACACATGTGATTAAGCACAATCACATGTTTAAGTTATAATTTTATTAATTATTTAAGGCCAAACTACAAATAGATAAAATACTTATCAATAAGTAATTAATTTAACTTTGACCTAATTAAAAAGCAACCAATAAACCCTTAAATTCAAAAAATAAGGACAATACAACTTTAGATAGTATTGACATATAAATAAATATTTATATTTACATATAAAAATACAATATAATAAGCTAGAGAGTTTAATTTTAATTCATTATTAATGAATTTTTTTTATATCACCGTCAAAATCATATGTCAATATAACATTAAAAGAAATATACTTTATAATAAGTATCTTAAGATGCAGACAGGGAGTTGGAGCAAATATTTAATAATATAGGATAAAAAATAATAAACAGTAAGAATTATTATAAATCTATTATCAATGGGGAGATTGAGTGCTACAAGATTCAGTTGGTTGCAAAGGAGATACTTGAAAAAAAGTAATGAAAATGTATTATTGAAATTGTGTATAAACTATATAAAGAGATCTCTATTTATAGAGAATATTTGACCTCATTTTGACTTAATGGGCTTGGCCCAATACAATAAATAAATGTCTCAATAATAACAAATAAATGATTAAATAATAACGTCTAACACATAAATGACACTAAAAGGGCCGACCCAGTTCAAATACCCACTTCGTGAGTGTCTGGGGAAGGGAATACTTTAGGCAGCCTTTCCCCTGCTTTTTGCAGAGAGGCTGATTCGAACCCGCGACCTGACACGGCAAGCAAGCTTACCGCTGAGCCAAACCGACACTAAATAATAACGGACACTAAATAATAACACTAATGACACTAAATAATAATATCTAAATATTTATTATTAGGAACAGAAATTCAAAGACAGATGGGGTTGGTGATGGATTGGTGTGGTATTTTCACCTATTGCAAAGTTAAACTCCATTGCTCATTCATGACCCCTTCTTCTTCTTTTGTTTTTTTATCTCCATTTCAATCCTCCACCTCTTAACATAAATGGATCTAATTCAGTGAATGGGCGGGTCATTGGTTTGAATGAAACTCGGTCAAGTTACACGGGTCATTCTGGTTGAAATGCATCTCCGATCTATTGATATACTTGGACGGTTACATGACACCTTTTGGATTATATACTATCTCTCTAAGGAAGGATAGTATAAAACAATGTTATTAAATCTGGACCGGTCATCGACTCAGTCGCGGTACCAGATTAGTGGATCACTAGTTTAACAACATGACCCAGGTATGTATATAAATTTGTATTTTATACTCAATTGTATAATAACTTTTTAAAATGGTGCAAGTGAATAAACAACCAAATTTAGTGTAACACCCCAAGTTTCTAACAATTTTCACAACAATAAAATATTCCTATAATAGAGAAATTTTCAAGAAAAATAAAATAAAATAAAATAAAATAAAATAAAATAAAATATTTAATTGTCTATTGTAGAAGCTAATCTAAAACTAATTTGGGGAAATGTTACCGCCGCACCTGTACACGGACAAGTGCAAGGCTCTTTATTACATTCATAAATATTACAATAAAATCAGAGATATGTCGTAAACATAAAATTTAGGATTGGCAAAAATCTCTCAGTAGTTATCCTCACTTCCCAATGCTAGCCCCATCCTTTAAAACCTGTTTCATTGAAAGTCTGCTCCACCGTGAAGGATCATTGCAGTTAAACAAACATAAAAGTCAGCAAAATTGGTAATCCCAATCAAATATACAAAAAAATAAACAAATAAAAATATAACTCATTATAATCCAATAAAATAATATAACTCATAATAATAATAAATTAATAATAATAAAATATAAATTAGTAGTAATAATAATGTGTGATAAATTGTGACTAATTGATTGATCATTTATGTTTTAATATTTGATTGATAATGTTTGATTGGATTAGGATGAGTAAAAAAACATAATTTGATTAGATATGATGAGTCAGCATTTAGTCAATAATGAGTCAGTAATGAATTAGCGATATTCTGGGCATAATAAATTAAGAAAAAATAAAAAAATAAAAATAATAATGTATAAAACCAATATCTAAGCCAAATACATCAACGAAGAATAAGGAAATAATTGCACGAAACCCATATCCGAGCCCAAAACTTCAATTCAATTCTCAACATTTCTCTTCTCATCTACGTTCTATCATCTTACTTCAAACTTTTATTTTATTATTATTTTCCTTTGGTTACCGACCATTTTTTCTTCCCACAATCACTTTTCTTCTAAAAGGTAGCCAACACGGAGACCAGGTAATCCTAATCACTATAGAGTCAATGGTTCGGTTCATGATTAGGTTCAGCTTTTTAATTATTTTGCACACCTTAGCTGTACTTAGCAAATAGTCCTTTATTTCTCGTATTTCATTTATTCTTTCAACAATTTTCCTCTTTATTAAAAAAAAAAATCTGTCCATGAAATATTGTTAAAAGACAATTTTTTTTATGATTAACTCTTCTCATGGATAAAAAGGGCGAGCAGCCTGGAGCAGTGATAAAATTGTTTTTTTCGTGATTGAAAAGTCACATATTTGAATCTAAAAAACAACCATTTTATAATTATATAAGGGTAAAGTTGCATACAAAAATTACCTTATTCACCCCCTCAAAATAAGAGTGGTTTAGCTCTTCTAGTGAATATGTGAACGGAAATATTTTTCATGTATATTCTTTATATGTTAAGTATTTAGCAAATATTTTTCCACACTCACGTTATGTCGTTCAAACTTGAGACCGTCTTATAAGTACAACTATAACCTATGATGCACGGATACTGACACGGGACACGACACGACACGCCGACACGTTAATTCTAAAAAATGTCATATTTGGACACGTTGGGACACGTTTTGATATTAAATAAAAATTTTAATATATATAATATAATTTATATTTAATATATATATAAGAGTTCATAATAAGTCATATAAACAATTAAATATTTAAATTTCATAACATAAATATAAATATAAGTAATTTTTCGTACTTTGTTAATTTTTTATGTCACATTTCATAACAGAAAAAAATCAATTTATAAATTGTTTCTTTTATATTTACTTAGAAAAATAAAATTAAGATCGTTTATAAAAAAAATTAAGATTAAAAAAAAAACGTGTCCGAGCGTTGACCACGTGTCCTAAAAAGTTGACTGCGTGTCGGAAAAACGTGTCGGAGAGTTGACCGCGTGTCCCCAAATGTTAACCACGTGTCCCCAAATGTTAACCACGTGTCGGACGCGTGTCCGAGCGTGTCGGAACGTGTCCGTGTCCGACACGTGTCCGACACGTAAATTTTCAAAAAATTTACGTGTCGGTGCTTTCCAGACTATAACCCACTCTCTCACATTATTTATTCCTTATTCACAAATCGTAGAATTTCACCTTCTATTCATTCATAAACATAGACAACCATATATTCAAAGTTTTTATAGTCAGGAGGGATATTCTTATTATTAAATTTTTTACTACCAACTCACTACCTATCTAATCACCATTGTTCCAATATTTTCTCTTTTTTTAAAAACCTTTTAACATTCTCTCTGTTGAATTCAATGGTGATTAGATAGGTAATAAGTTAATAGTCTCTTTCGTACTCAAATACTCTCTTTGTTCCCACTTAAAAAAATAAAATAAAGAAAAAACCTTCATTATTCTTCCATTAATTAATTTTAAACTTTCCTTCTTCAACCACTACCTAGCTTTCACTGCGAACCACACCCACTAACGTGGCAAAAAATTGATATATTGTATTTTAAAAAAGATTATGATTTGATGACTGTTCTGAAAATAATTACATATTTATTGCACAATATCACGCCCAATTTTGGCATCACCAATCACGCCTAATTAATGTGTCATTAAAGAGGCAGTCACGTCTAATTTAGACGTCACTCATCAGATATGACATTTATTTTCCAAAAAAAGTTAACAATTTAATGGTAAAATTTCTGAAGGCCATAACTTTTGACATGTGTAATTATTTCCAAAACAACTATCAATTCATAAAAATACAATATAATAAGCTAGAGAGTTTAGTTTTAATTAATTATTAATGAAATTTTTTTATATCACCGTCAAAATCATATGTCAATATAACATTAAAAGAAATATACTTTATAATAAGTATATATATTAAGATGCAGGGAGTTGGAGCAAATATTTATAAATTATAGGATAAAAAAATTATAAACCGAAAGTATTATTATAAATTCATTATCAATGGGGAGATTAAGTGCTACAAGGTTCAGTTGGTTGCAAAGGAATTCACAGATAGAAGTGGTTGGTTATGGTCATGAGGTGTTTTCACCTATTGCAAAGTTAAACTCCATGCCTAATTCATTGGTCACTCATGACCCCTTCTTCTTCTTTTGTATTTTTATCTCCATTTTAATCCTCCACCTCAAAGCATAAATGGATCTAATTCAGTGAATCGACGGGTCACTGGTTTGAATGAAACCCGGTCAAGTTACACGAGTCATTCTGGTTGAAATGCATCTCTGATTAAACCCTCAAGGGTAGCTCAGTTGGCAACTGAGCTCCCAAGGGTTCCCTTGAGTCAGGGGTTCAAACCCAGCCTCAAACAAATTCTTTGTGATTACCAAAAAAAAAAAAAAAAAAAAGAAATGCATCTCTGATCTATTAATATACCTGGACGGTTACACGACACCTTTTGGATTATATACTATCATCGACTCAGTCGGGATACCGGATTAGTGGGTCACTAGTTTAACAACATGACCCAGGTATGTATATAAATTTGTATTTTATACTCAATTGTATAATAACTTTTTTAAATGGTGCAAGTGAATAAACAACCAAACTTAGTGTAACACCCCAAATTTCTAACAATTTTCACAACAATAAAATATTCCTAGAGAAATTTTCAAACAAAAAATAAATAAATAAAATAAAATATTTAATTGTTTATTGCGGAAGCTAATCTAGAACTAATTTGGGGAAATGTTACCGCCGCACCTGTACACGGACAAGTGCAAGGCTCTTTATTACATTCATAAATATAGGGCTGGCATATAAATTTGTACAAAATGGGTTGAATAACCCGGCCCGTTTTATGAATTGTATAATAAAAATATATATAAAAATATAAAAAATATAAAAATAAAATACAAAAAATTAAATTCTGCATAAAAACACATATTTTTTTTTGCATAAAAGCATATAAAAATCTGCATAAAATTTGTGCTTATGAAACAATTTTGTTTAATAATCTACATATAAATATGCATCGTTCAATCCAGAAATAATAAAAAAAATAAAAATCATATCAAGGTAAAACAGAATAACAAAACAAGTAACAAAGTGTTGTATTGTTCCACAACAAACTTGCATGCAGAGAAATCTAGGGCACGAAGTTACATAATAATTGGGTAACCTAAAACAAAAGGGGTTTGGCGGGCTAGCCCGCCCCGTGGCGGGTCGAGCCCGACGGGCTGGTGGGTTTGGCGGGGCGGGTTTGGCGGGCTGGTGGGTTGAAAAACTAGGCTCTTTTGGTGGGCGGGGCGGGGCATTCATTTTGCCATTATAAATATTACAATAAAATCAGAGATATGTCTTAAACATAAAATTTAGGATTGGCAAAAATCTCTGAGTAGTTATCCTCACTTCCCAATGCTAGCCCCATCCTTTAAAACCTGTTTCATTGAAAGTCTGCTCCCCGTGAAGCAATGGCGGAGGGAGGGAGGGGCCAGGGGGGGCCACCGCCCCCCCCCAAATTTTACGAATTTTTTTTTAATATATATATAAAATAAAATTTTGTTAATATTATTAAATTATTTATTTTAAAAATTGTATAGTATAAAATTACTCATCATGACATTATTAGATATCACACTATACTCAATCATTTTTTATTTCTATGGTTATTCCTTTATCAATTTTAACAAATCTTTTTTATTTCTATTACTATTCCTCTATCAATTTTAACAAAATCTCATGGCCTCATATGTATCCCAATGAAAAAATTCTCTCTCAATTTTAATAAATCTTCTCACCTCAGGTCTCTCATTATCTCTATTTTTTTATGAAATTAACAATGCTACTATTATTTGATTGTTTTGTTTCAAAATCCGTTCATATCATCCCCATGTTTTGAATGTTTTGTTTCGACTCATTATCTTCCATGGATTAACATTTTTTTATACCGACCTTCGGTATATTAATGTTTAGATAAATAAACTCATCTATACGAATCTTTTTTAATTTATTGGTTCATACGTGTTTTGATTTTTTATTTATTTATTTGTCCAACACAATTTATTCTTTCAATTTGAAAAGTAATCCTCAATGAAACATTAAATCATTAAACACGTAGAGTAAGAGTCAAATGAAGTGATCTTAATTAACTTACCACCTTTTTGCTCTCTTTTCATTTGCATAATTGTATTTCTCTTTATGTAGTGGTTTCGTATAGAGAAAATAAATTTGCTCTAACTTAAAAGATTCACTTTTTGGGACAACTTGGTTGTAGTTTTTTATTTTATTTTTCAAAAAATATGTAGTTAAAATCATTGTTTAAGTTAAGGCACTTTTTTTTTTTTTTTTTGGTTACAGCAAGGGGCAATGCCCCCACAAAATAAAAGTTAAGGCACTTTTTTATTATTATTATTTTAAACTACTTTTTATGTCTGTTGGGCCGAGCAATAGTACATTTTTTTCAATCTTTCAAATGTTGTTAAATGTTAATATTTTGGTAAGAAATTAACCAAATGAGTTCCTACGAGGTCAACAGGTAATAAAAATACTAATATTATGCAAAATAAAAAATTAATTTTCGCCCCCCCTCTCCTCTAATCCTGGCTCCGCCACTGCCGTGAAGGATCATTGCATTTAAACAAACATAAAAGTTAGCAAAATTGGTAATCCCAATCAAATATACAAAAAAATAAAAAAATAAATAAACAAATAAAAATAAAACTCATAATATAACTCAAAATAATAATAAATTAATAATAATAAAATATAAATTAGTAGTAATAATAATGTGTGATAAATTGTGACTAATTGATTGATCATTTATGTTTTAATATTTGATTGATGATGTTTGATTGGATTAGAATGAGTAAAAAAACATAATTTGATTAGATATGATGAGTCAGCATTTAGTCAATAATGAGTCAGTAATGAATTAGCGATATTCTGGACATAATAAATCAAGAAAAAATAAAAAAATAAAAAAAATGTATAAAACCAATATCTAAGTCAAATACATCAACGAAGAATAAGAAAATAATTGCACGAAACCCATATCCGAGCCCAAAACTTCAATTCAATTCTCAACATTTCTCTTCTCATCTACTTTCTATCATCTTACTTCAAACTTTTATTTTATTATTATTTTTCTTTGGTTACCGACCATTTTTTCTTCCCACAATCACTTTTCTTCTAAAAGGTAGCCAACACGGAGACCAGTAATCCTAATCACTATAGAGTCAATGGTTCGGTTCATGATTAGGTCCAGCTTTTTAATTATTTTGCACACCCTTAGCTGTACTTAGCAAATAGTCCTTTATTTTTCGTATTTCATTTATTCTTTCAACAATTTTCCTCTTTATTAAAAAAAAAAATCTGTCAATGAAATATTGTTAAAAGACAATTTTTTTTTTTTTTTTTTTATGATTAACTCTTCTCATGGATAAAAAGGGCGAGCAGCCTGGAGCAGTGATAAAATTGTTTTTTAGTGATTGAAAAGTCACATATTTGAATCTAAAAAACAATCATTTTATAATTATATAAGGGTAAAGTTGCAAACAAAAATTACCTTATTCACCCGCTCAAAATAAGCTCTTCTAAACAAAAATTTTTGACTTTATATGTTAAGTATTTAGCTATTGTTCCACACTGATGCATAACCTATGATGCACGGATACGGACACAGGACACGGGACACGACACGACACGTCGACACGTTAATTCTCAAAAATGTCATATTTGGACACGTTGCGACACGTTTTGATATTAAATAAAAAATTTAATATATATAATATAATTTATATTTAATATATATAAGAGTTCATAATAAGTCATATATCAATCAAATATTTAAATTTCATAACATAAAAATAAATATAAATAATTTTTCGTACTTTGTTAATTTTTTATGTCAAATTTCATAACCGAAAAAAATCAATTTATAAATTATTTCTTTTATATTTACTTAACAAAATAAAATTAAGATCGTTTATAAAAAAAATTAAAAACAATTAAGATTTTTTTAAAAAAAAAAACATGTCCGAGCTTGTCCGAGCGTTAACCACGTGTCCTAAAAAGTTGACTGCGTGTCGGAAAAATGTGTCGGAGAGTTGACCACATGATAAAGAAAAAACCTTCATTATTCTTCCATTAATTAATTTTAAACTTTCCTTCTTCAACCACTACCTATCTTTCACTGCGAACCACACACACCCGCTAACATGGCAAAAAAATTGATATATTGTATTAAAAAAAAATTATGAATTGATGGCTATTCTGGAAATAATTACATATTTATTGCACAATATCACGTCCAATTTAGGCATCACCAATCACGTCTAATTAATGTGTCATTAAAGAGGAAGTCACACCTAATTTAGGCGTCACTCATCAGGTGTTGACACGTGTCACATTTATTTTCAAAAAAAAAAATTAACAATTTAATGGTAAAACTTCATAAGGCCATAACTTTTGACATGTGTAATTATTTCCAAAACAACCATCAATTCATAATTTTTTATTTAAAAAACATTAAATTAATTTTTTTGCCCCACTTATGTACAACATAATTTTCCTCAAATCATTCATAAAACATGGAAGGAGCCAAAAAAACAAAAAATTGTTGGGATAAATTTTAAATGTCCGTTTTTTATTTAATAGGTTTAGAAATTTCATGTTTAGGAACGAATGATGTTAAGAGTTAGCCGTTTTGTTGTAATATTAATGAGTCAGTTATGTCAGTTATAACGTAATCAGGGTGTTATGTGTGGAATTATGTTGCACAGTTTTAAGTTTTACCGCTTATAAATATTATTTGCTCTGCTAGTTTGTAGGAAAGGTATATCCAGAGGAAAAGAGAAAGAACTGAGACTTAGTTCTGTGCTTTGTAGCAAAAGACAAAAAATGGTTTTGTCTGGGACCAGAAGAAATGCACGCAAGGGGAAGGAACAATTTTCCGGTGGTGATTTGGAGGTGGAGATTGTGATCCCCATCGATTTCCTGTGCCCGGTGAGTTGGGAATTGATGAAAGACCCGGTGACTCTATCAACTGGCATCACCTACGACAGGGAGAATATTGAGAAGTGGATTGAAGAAGGGAACATAACATGCCCAGTTACCAATCAGGTTCTTACAAGCTTTGACATGATCCCAAACCATGTCGTTCGGAGGATAATTCAGGATTGGTGTGTTGAAAACAGTTCTCATGGTATTGAAAGGATCCCAACACCTCGTATACCCCTGTCAAGTTTCGAGGTTTCCCAGGTTTGTTCGAGGATTCTGTCTGCTTCTCAGAGTGGTTATGAAAAGAGGTGCCAAGAATTGGTGGGGAAGATCAAGTTTTGGTGGAGAGAGAGTGAGAGGAACAAGGTGTGCTTATTGGGAAATGGGGTTGGTTCTGTTTTTGCCAGTGCCTTTGATTCTTTTTCAAGTGCATCATCTATTGAAAAACATGTGGTTATTTTGGAGGAGATCTTGGAGGTGTTGACATGGATGATCCCATTTGATGAAGAGAGTCAATTATTATCCAAGTTGGGTTCAGAATCTTCTTTACATTGCATGGTTTGGTTTCTAGATGGTAAAAACCTTGCTTCAAGGCAAAGTGCTGCTTTGTTGCTCAAGGAAGTGCCTATTGAGGAATTGGCTAAAACTGAAGGAGTTGTTGAAGCTTTGGTTAAGATGGTTAGAGAATCTATTGGGCCTATTGCTACAGAGGCATGTTTGGCCACAATTTTCAACTTGGTTTCCTCAGCAGAGAATAGAGTTGCAATTGCTCAAAGATGTGTTGAATTGGGTTTGGTTTCACTGCTGCTACAGATTAATGTTATGGATGCAGATGAAGGGGTATTTGACAAGGCAGTTTGGGTGTTGGATTGCATTTATCAAATCCAAGAGGAAAGGGGGTTGCTAATAAAAATGTTTACTTGCTATTAAGAACACATTTCGGTACCGTTATTTTAAGCGGTTGTTTGGGAAAAATAAATTTGCCAAGTAGGGCGAGGAAAATAATTTGGCCATGATTAGTAGGAGTAAAATAAAAGAGTGGATGGCAAAAAAAATTTCGTGGGAAATGCATCTTTTGCACATTATATTATTATGAAACATTGTCATCCACGGTATGATAAAAATAATTTGACTATAGCATGGGAATGCCAATACATTTTTCACTTTACCAAAATACCCTATAATGTCTGAAACACTTGTTTTGTTGTTCTTTCTATTTCTCTTAAGGGTCTGCCTCGTAGATGTTCCAAAGCTCTAATTTTTTATGAAAACCACTTCATTTTGTCTTCTATTCCTTATTGCTGACCTGTTTTCTCACCTTACAATTTTCAAACATTTTCAACCACGTTGCCCATAGATGGGGCCTAGGCCCCTACTGAATTTAAACAAAAAAAAAATTATTATATATAATTTTATAATTAATTATTATTTGGTCCTTCTAAAGTCAAAATTTGGCCCCCTCTATGCTCTCTCTTGGCTAATAGCCTAATAGATTCTGAGTGAAGTTGGAAACCCTAACAATATCTTTGTATTTACTTGTTGTTCTCTCACGCTTTGTTTGGGAGTTTGGAGGGGAAGGAAAGGAAGGGGATCCAAGGGAGAGGGAGGGGAAGGAAGGGAAGGAAATTGGAGGGTATTCTTTCCCCTTGTTTGTGAGTTAAAAAATGGAAAGGGAGGAAAATAGAGGGTTAATGAGATATTTTTACCATTATACCCATTTTTAAAATTAATATAATTATTATATTTTACAAACTAAATTAAATTTAAAATTTCTAACAAAATTATTTTTGTACTTTTCACAAAATTAAAAAAAACATTTCTTATGAAATTTCTATGCTCAAAGCTACGAAAATTGTCACAAATCTTTTTTTGTCAGAATACTCTTCGTCGAAAAGCGACGAAAATTTTTCTCCGATGAAAATTTTTACAAAAATAAATTTTCTATCGAAATTTAGTTTCTGGCAAAAGTTTTGACGAAAATGATTTCCTCCATGAAATGCTTTAAACGAAAAAATATATTTCGTCAAAAATTTTGACGGAATGTTTTCGTTCAAAATTTCGATGGAAATGTGTTCTGAAGAAAATTTTGTCGGAAATTGTTTTGTCAAATATTTTGAGGGAAATGTTTCATTCGAAACTTTCGACGAAATTTAGATTCTGTAAAGAATTTTGACAGAATATTTTTTCCGTCAAACATTTTAATCGAAATATTTTTCGTCAAATTTTTTTACGGAAAAATTTTCTGTTGAGATTTTTTGACATAAATGTATTCCGTTGAAAATTTTGATGGAAATATTTTTTATCAAAAAATTTGACGAAAATATTTTCCATCGAGAATTTTCGATGAAAATGTGTTTTCTTAAATATTCAACTGAAAGTTTTTGTCAAAAAGTTTAGCGAAAATATTTCCGTCGAAAACTTTAGACGGAATGTAAATTCTGTAAAAAAAATTGATAAAAAAATTTTCCAGCAAAATTTTTCGAAGTAAATGTGTTGCATTGAAGATTTTGATGGAAATATTTTTCGTCAAAAATTTCTATGAATGTTTTTTTATGAAATATTTTGACGAAATTTAGTTTTTGTAAAGAATTTTGACAAAAAAATTTGTCAAATTCTTTTGTAGAAATGTTTTTAGTCTCAAATTTTGATGGAAATATTTTTCGTAAAAAATTTAGACGTAATTGTTTTACGTCGAAACTTTTCGGTAAAGATGTGTTTGGTCAAATTTTGGACGAAAATATTTTCGCTGAAAGTTTCAACGGAATTTAGATTCGTCAATAGTTTTGACTGAATTCTTTCCCATAAAAAATTTATGTCGGTGATTATGACAAAATCTTGTTTCGTCTTTACTTTTGACGAAATTTTTTTGACGTATGTGATTTTCATCAAAAATTTCATCACTATTTTTGACGAAATATTTTTTGTCGATAAATTTTGTTGGTATTTGAGACTTTTCTAATAATGTCACGTTTAACAATGATTCACATTTATGTAATTTTTACATTTTAATGCTTAGGGTAGATAAGTAATTTTTAATATTTCCCTCCTCAAACCCCCCAAATTGGGGGAACTTTAATTTTAGGAAGAATGAGGGTTTTGGAGGGTTTAGTAAAAACCCTCAATTCCTTCCCCTCATTTTTTTAAACTCACAAACAAGGGGAGGACTTACTAAAACCCTCCCTTTTCTTTCCTTCCCCTCCTAAAACCAACTCCCAAACAAAGCCTCAAAGTTAGAAACTCAATGGTATTTGCTCTTAAACTGGTGCTTTTTTATTCTGAAATTTTTCTAGTTTTCCCTGTGATTGATTTTATTTTGTGAATATATGCTTGTTAGAGTGGAGTTCCTTTGAGTGTTTTGGTCTTTCATGTTTCCTTAAATATTTGAATCGTCTTTGTGACTTTATACATTCTCTCTTGATAAACTATGAAATTATGCAACATCTTGATGGCTTTTTTCAGAGCGACAAAGCCTATTGTATTTTATGTCGTTGCTCTTTAAAATAAAATGTTATTTTCCTTTTTTTTTCTTTCTCACAATAACTATTTGGGAAAAAATGTTTATGCTTTTAAATGACATAACTTATATCCTTTCACTCTCACAAAGAGGTGGGACTCACACCTTTATTTTTTTGTCAACTCTCTCTCCTCCTTTATCCATCTCTTAAAATGACATAATTTTATATCCTTTAAAATAACACACACTTTACACTAACTATTTTATAATTAATTAGGAAATCGCAAGCAATTACTTAATACTTTACGATACAGCCTGCAGTTGTATAAATTAATTCATGATAGCTTAGTGACTTACAACACTTTTATTTTAATATCAAGCAAAAGTAAAAAATGTGAGTTCTAAAGATATATGCAACTTGGAAAAAATGTGATTCTTTTGTTTGGAATGCTTGCCGGAAAGGTTAGTATTTTTTTATATGTTTGCTATGATATATAATAGTTGGCTATTATTTATTTGAATTTTCAATGTTATGTGACATAATTTAGTAAATAATTTAGATAAATATGTTAGAATTCATGGTGAATTTTTTCCTAATAGATTTGTATAATTACGATAAATAAATGTTTTAATAATTTGACGTGTCAATTTTTTTGGCCCCAGCTAAAATGGCATATTGGCTCCGCCACTGTTCAAACTGACATGTTTCCTCTAACGTTTTTATAACAAAGAACTTCAATTTTCAAACTGTGGGGTAATTTGGTAACTATGGTCAACTTTCCCGTCAATTTTTTACAATCATCCAAACGTAACATTAGTAAAATTCATCCAATTTTTTCGAAAAAAAATTTGACCTACCAAAAATCTTTTATATTATCTTGCCAGGCAATAAATTTTTCCCACCATGATCCTGGGAAATTTTTTTTTTCTAGTAAAAAAATATCTCCTCTGCCAAACGCTTCATAAGTTAAAAGTTGCTTTTAATCCAAAGTTAAAAGAAAAAAACTTAAAATAAAGAGAAAAGTTCATAAATCCCATGTGATTTACTCTATTATTACTTGCATTTTTATGCTTTTTTCTTATCAATTGTCTCTCTGTGATTTTTTTTTCTATTCAAGTCCACCTTTAACAGCATTAGTAATTTAACTACCCTATCCATTTTACTCTTATTTTACTTTTAAAACTGCGCTTCTACAATAAATTTGAGGTCTTTTCAAACATCCTTATAAAAAATAATTTAAAACAAAAAAAAACCTCAAAGAAACAAAAATCATGCCATTGCTATTATGCATTATTGAACAATGCCAATTATTAGAGTATATACAGATAGAGTATCTGCTACAAATTAAGGTCGAGTAAATAAAATACAACATTTACTAGCCAGTGTAAGCTATCATGCCTAAATAAATAATAAATAGGAACCCTTTCAGAGAGGGAACATAACATACCATAGATTGGAGCAGCACATATGGTTCTAAAGTGTCATGTTTGATTGCAACGACTGCACTGCATCACTCTATTTTATTTGTATAAAAAATTATTAATTAACCTGATATAAAGATTTGCAACGCCAGCAAAAAAGAAAGAATAAAATGGGTAGGGTAATTAAATTATTAACCGTGTTGAAAGTGGACTTAGATGAAACAAAACCATATAAGAGTAATTGATAAGAAAAAAAGGGGATATAAGTGATTAAAGAATAAACCACACGAGGGTTTATGAATTTTTCCTTAAAATAAAAGTAAAAGCTATTTGATGATTTTATGAAATTATATCTTAAAAGTTACTTAAAAACCCAAATTAAAAAAAGTTGATAAAATTTAGAAAAAAACCTCCTATTAGGAGCTTTTATTTTTTGAATTTTTTCTTCATTATAAAAAAAATTCTTTTTATCATAAGAACTTTTGTAAAAATCTATTTGGTCTTGTTTCAAGAGAGAAAAAAAAAACCTACCAAATAAACACAAGATTTTGAGGGTGTCCCAATTAGTTTCAAGTTTTGAAGTCTCTATTATTTGTGATAATAGGGAGGAAGGGGTTTTGATTGAGGCAGTTTAAGTTGGGGCTTTTCAGAAACTCTTGGTTGTGTCGCAAGTTAGTTGTGATTAGGGGTGTAAATGGGCTGGGCTGGGCTTTGGCCTTCATGGCCCAAGCCTACGTAAAAAAAATTTAGCTCATCTGGCCTATTGGCCTATCAAAGGCTTTGTTTGTAGACTAAGCCCGGCCCATTTATAAAAATAAGAAAGCCGGACATGGCCTACGGGCCTTGTAGGCCTACCACTGTAAATAATAAGCAAAAAAATAAATAATTGTATAGAGCAAAGAAAGTTTCATTCATGCATGCACTAGTACTTGTCATAAGAAAAAAAAATGACAAACAAGAAAGAGTCAACTCAACATAATACCCCAACTCTAGAATGTATATCCTACAAATATCTCAAAAAGCAAAGGATGAGATCAAACACACCACAAGTCCACAACCCAGTATTTGTTTTCCACATACATGCAGTGATAAAAACTCCAAATTTAAAGGGAAAGAAAACATGAAAACGAAACAGTGTGCATTAACTAGTAAGGAATTAAATTGCATAAAAAATAAAAACTTGTTAATTTGTCCAGGAGAGACACCGATCTGAAAGTGTTGACTGTTGAGTAAGTGATTGAAGTCTTTAAGTTCTGTGTACCATAAAGAAGCTCACAAAAATGGAGCTTTATGAAGGGAAATGAAAAGATTAGGAGAAAGAGGAGAGAAGGAGCGTACGCAGCTTACCTAAACAAAGGAGCTCCAAGCAAAGGTGGCTGTCGGAAATTGCCGGCTATAAGCACAAGGGTTCTAAGAGAAAAGACGAAGCAGAGACCACGAGTGAGAAGGGGGCAGCGACGCACATAATAAAATTAGGGTTGGTTGCCACATAATAAAATAAATAATAGTTATTTTATTTTTAATAAATCACATAGGCCAGCCTACAAGGCTTTGGGCCGGGCTTGGAAAAAGTGGCCTACGGCCTATTTATTAAAAGGGTTTTCTTATAAGTCCAAGCCCACTCTATTTTCTTAAAAGGCCGGGCCAAGCTGGGCTTTATGTAGGCTGGACCAGCCCAACCCATTTACACCCCTAGTTGTGATGAGATCACATGGAAGAATGCTAGTGAGTTGTTGAAACTGTTGAATGGTTACAAGAGCAAAGCAGAGTGTGTTGACTACTCTTTGGATATTAAATCTTCTTTTTTTTTTTAAATGGATCTCAAATATCTTTTTTTTATAAACAAAAGGGGATTAGACCCCAGCAAACAAACAAAAGAAACAAACTAACAAGGAAGAGTAACTAAACGTTCTCTCCCTACAGACGCAAGGTCCTCCATAAATAATAGAAAAATTCCACCTAGAGGTTCCTAAAAGAAAATCTGTTCAACCTGCTTCGCTGAGTTTAACAAGTAATTTTCTAGCCAATCGGCACACATATTCTCTTCCCTAAAAGTATGTTGAATTCGAACTTCCCAATCATTTCCACTCCACGTTCGTATACGAGATAGCAAGCGCTCCTCATGAACTGCTGCACGCTGTTTGGTGAGCCCAGTGATTGCCGTAAGCGAATCACTTTCCAGAATGACCCTTCCATCGCCAGCATTCCAAGCCACCTCAAGGCCATAAAGTATACCCCAAAGTTCCGCTTTAACAGCTGAGCAAAATCCCAGTCTAAAAGAGAAACATGTTAACCAGTTACCTTGCGAATTCGTTATCACCCCCCGCAAGCAACCAAACCCGGATTACCACGAGCTGCTCCATCCGTGTTTATTTTTACAAAACCTTCTAATGGGAACTGCCAACAAATATTTAGATGACTATAGCCATTACTATAACTACCCACTTCAATACAACAAACCTCTATATCCTGCACTAACTTTCTGATTATCTCAATCTTGAACTCTAGAGGAAGATTTTCTTGATCATGGTTTTGCATATTTCTCCAATACCATATTTTCCAACAGGTTACCAAGAATGTTATTCGCCATCTCTCATGCACACCGCTTTGAACGTTCACAATGTTATTGGACTAACATTGTTCAAGGTCTTGATTGAAAAAATCTGCTGTCAAATGAGATGGGATGAGACAATCCCAAATCCTTTTTACATTATTATAATCTCTTAAAGCATGCATTACTGTTTCATCATTTTCCCTACAACACGGACAACTACTATCACCTTTATTCCACCTAGCAGTTCTACTCTTGGTTAATAATCGATGATGCAACAATTTCCAACCAAAAAATTTCACCTTCTAAGGACCATCCCAAGACCAAAGGCAATTCCACATTTTTCTAGCTTCTTCATCCATGTTTCCTTAACCAGCAATGCAATTATAAATATCACTAACAGTAACTGTATTACTCTTAGTAAAACTCTATATCAACCTGTCAGAACCATCTCCATCTTTTGGTGGCAACATACTATAAATCTTATTAGAAATTTGACTTGGAAGCATTGACCGAATCAGCCCCATATCCTAATATCCAGAGGGGGTGACATATCAGCCAGCCTTAAATTGTCACTGCCCAAACTGAAGTCACCTACAACCAGCTCTCTCAAAGAACTCTCCATTGGAAGCCATTTATCACCCCAAAATCGAATATCCCTTCCATTTCCCAAATCCCACATCAAGTTTCCTTCCATAGCATGCCACATTCTGCATATATTTTTCCAAAGGCTAGAATCTTCATTCCTAGCTTTAAACAGATCCTGACTTCTATTACCCCTATTATATTTAGCATGTAGCACCTCTACCCAAAGTTGATGAGGTTGAGAATACATTCTCCATGCTTTTTTTTGCCAAAAAAGCATCATTCATATGTTCTAGTCTTTTTAATCCCAAGCCTCCGTCAGACTTCGATGCAGTAATTACATTCCAACTTATTAGATGATGCTTACGCTTATTATCATGATCACCCTATAAAAAGTCCCTATGAATTCTCTCAATTTGATAGCAAACTGATATATGAAGTTTGCAGCTTTGCATCTGATAATAAGGAATTGCAGATAACACAGATTGAGATAATGTAATGCGCCCAGCTTGAGAAAGACACTTTTTCTGCCAGTTGCTCATTATTTATTGCACTTTATCTACTAAACCTACATATAGACTCTTAGAAACTCTCCCATGTTGCATTATTGCTCCAAGGTATCTTCCCATATTCCTAACCCGCTTAAATCCACTAATTTGAACTATTTTTTCCACTGATTCAACAGAAGTATTCTTTGAGAAAAAATACAAGTTTTATCTAAACTTAATTTTTGACCAGACATCTCCTCAAACAGATTCAAACATTTTAATAAGGTGAGAATTTGATCTTCCTTTGACTAGAAAAGAAGATTACTAGAAAAGAAGATTTGTATATTATTGAAATGTATTATATTTGTACAAGAGTTCTCTATTTAAAGAGACTACAAAACTTAATGGGCTAAGCCCAAATACACTGATAGAGTATTCTAGAGTATTCTATTACAAAATAATAATAAAATAATTCTATTATTTACAATACTCCCCCTCAAGCTGAGTAATGGATATTTATCATTCTCAGCTTGGTAGTGAGTTCCTGAAATCTATCATTAGAAAGACCCTTAGTTAAGACATCAGCCAATTGACGACCAGAAGGAATATATGGAGTAGTGATCATTCCACTGTCTAATTTCTCTTTAATGAAGTGACGATCAATCTCAATATGTTTGGTTCGATCGTGTTGAACTGGATTGTGGGCTATACAAATAGCTGACTTGTTATCACAAAGTAACTTCATAGATCCTTCATATCTCACCTTGAAATCATCTAAAATGATTTTCAGCCATAATAACACATAGATACCTTGAGCCATAGCTCAAAATTCTACTTCTGCACTTGATCTACCAACCAAATTTTGCTTTTTACTCCTCAATGTTATACGATTTCCACAGAGAAACATACAATAGCCCGAAGTAGACCGTCAGTCAGTCACAGATCCAGCATAATTCGCGTTTGTATCACTACTAGAAAAAACTTGTATAATGAGGGAATTGTTATGGAAATTCCGTAGCTAATTCCATCCTCGCTACTACTTTCCCTTGCAAATTCCCTCGCAAATCTTTTGCGAGGGAATTTGCAAGGGAAAGTAGTAGCGAGGATGAAATTAGCGACGAAATTTCCATAACAATTCCCTCGCTATACAAGTTTTTTCTAGTAAGGATAAGATTCCTCCTCTCTGGAACAATAGTCCTCTACCTGGTGTGCCTTTCAGATATTGGAGAATCCTGTCTATAGCTTGCAAGTGTTTCTCCCTCGGATCATGCATAAATTGACTAACAACACTAACTGCATAAGCTAGATCAGGTCTAGTATGAGCTAGATATATTAATCTGCCTACTATTCGTTGATATTGTCCTTTGTCAACTGGAGAGCTCTCATTTTCACTTCCTAGTCTGTGATTCTGCTCAATCGGAGTACCGGAAGGTTTACACCCAAGTTTTCCTGCTTCTTTAAGGAGGTCAAGAACATACTTCCTTTGAAAAATAAATATCCCTTGCTTCGAATGAGCAACTTCTATCCCAAGAAAACATCTCAATTTTCCAAGATCTTTAACTTCAAATTCAGCAGTCCGTCTTTTTTCAAAGCACATTTCACACCTATATCATCCACTGTTATAATAATGTCATCAAAATAAACTAGAACGATAGTGGTCTTACCTTCTTGAGAATGTTTAAAGAAAGGTGTATGATCCCCTTGGCTTCGCTTGTATCCCATTGAAAGCATGACTTTGGTAAATCTTCCAAACCAAGCACGTGGGGATTTCTTCAAACCATACAACGCCTTCGTTAACCTGCAAACTTTATTATCTCCATTTTTAGATTTAAATCCTGGTGGAATCTCCATGTAAACCTCCTCTTCTAATTCACCATTGTGAAAGGCATTTTTCACATCAAATTGGTTCAAATCCCAGCTAAAATAAGCAGCAAGGGACAATAGAACTCTTACTGTGTTCATTTTGGCCACTGGAGCAAATTTTTCTTCATAATCAATGCCATAGTCTGTGTGTATCCCTTGGCTACCAATCGAGCTTTATACCTCTTAAGAGTCCCATCAGAATTATATTTCGGAGTATGCACTCATCTGCACCCTACTGTCCTTTTTCCATTTGGCCTGTCAACAACTTCTCATGTATTATTCTTTTCCAATGCATTCATCTCCTTATACATGGCTTGAACCCAATTATTATCCTTAAATGCTTCATGTACTGATTTTGGGATTGAAATGGAGTCAAGTGCTGTAATAAAACTTTTATGCTGCATAGAAAGATTCTTAGAGGAGACAAAATGAGAAATATGGTGTTGGGTACAAGACCTTTTCCCTTTTCTTACAGCAATGGGTAAGTCATCAGAATTAAGATCAGACTCAAGAATAAAAGAAGTAGTGTGTTCAGTACTTACCAGCGGTTCAGGTGATTGCAGTTGCTGTTGGGGCAGTGTGGGTTGTTTCGTCCTTTTGTACAACAGTTCGAGTGTCCCAGCTTTGCGTACTTTCCGTATATCAATAGGAGGCATGTCACATTTGTAATCAGATGAATTTTCAACCTCAGCAATTAAGTCTTCTTTCTCATTGTCATGTAGTGTAACTACTGGAGTAGAAGATGTAGGTAACAGAAAGGGAGACTCAGACTCGAAGAAAATGGATGAGGATGAAGCTTCTACATTATTCTCCCCCTGAAGCTGAGGGTGTGGAAAGTAAGACTCAGATTCATGGAAGCTAACATCCATAGAGACAGAAAATTTACGACTTGGAGGGTGGTAACTTTTGTATCCTTTCTTGTTGGGAGCATAACCAAGGAAGACACACTTAAAGGCTCTAGGCTCTAATTTACTCCGATGTTGTTTATGGATATGGGCGAAGGCAACACATCCAAAGATACGAGACTGGAGACTTTGCATAATTGGAACAGAAGAAAAAAGAGAGGTCATGATGTCAATAGAATCTGCATGGCCAAGGACTCTGGAAGGCAAGCGGTTGATCAAATAGGCTGCAGTTAATAAGGCTTCTCCCCAGTAAAAGTTGGGTACAGATGTCTGAAACAATAATGCTCTGGTGACTTCAAGCAGATGTCGATTTTTTCTTTCAGCAACCCTATTCTATTGAGGGGTATCCACGCATGTGAGCTCATGAATTATACCCTTATCTGAAACGAATTGTGATAGACGCTGGTTGACATACTCTGTACCATTGTCAGATCTTAATCTCTTAATAGTTTTACTAAACCGTGTCTCGATCATTTGATAAAATCGAACAAACAATTCTGGTATTTCTAACTTGTCTTTTATCAAGAATATCCATGTCACCCGAGTGCAATCATCAATCAAAGAAACAAACCACCTAGCACCTGAAATATTATGTACTTTAGAAGGGCCCCAAACATCTGAATGGATAAGAGTAAAAGGCTCAATGCTCTTTGTTGAACTTGAAGGAAAGGGCACGCGGTGGTGTTTCGCAAGTTCACAAACATCACAATGGAAGGATTCAATTGCCTGATACTTAAACAAAGAAGGAAACATTGACTTTAATAAGCCAAATGGCGGGTGCCCTAGGCGTTTGTGATGAAGCCAAATATGTGACAATGAAGTAGACGGGTGATCTTAGCAACTCCAACCGTCCTCCCCATGGTGATATCTTGAATAACACAATGGTAAGAAAAAAAGTGACAGCACAACTCATGTCAGTTGTAAGCTTATAAGTGGAGATAAGATTGGTAGAGAGCTGAGGAACATAAAGAGCATTCTTTAAAAATATGGAATGTTGAATTTAAATGTTACAGAACCCATAACTGATTTGTGGGATCCCTCAGCTATAGCTATAGTACGGATTCATCGCACAGTTATATATTAATTTAAAAATAAACAAACATATTATGTATGATTAAGCACAATCACATGTTTAAGTTATAATTTTATTAATTATTTAAGGTTAAACTACAAATAGATAATATACTTATCAATAAGCCATTAATTTAACTTTGACCTAATTAAAAAGCAACCAATAAACCCTTAAATTTAAAAAATAAGGACAAGATAACTTTAGATAGTATTGATATATAAATAAATATTTATATTTACATATAAAAATACAATATAATAAGCTAGAGAGTTTAGTTTTAATTCATTATTAATGAATTTTTTTATATCATCATCAAAATCACATGTCAATATAACATTAAAAGAAATTATACTTTATAATAAGTATATATATTAAGATGCAGGGAGTTGGAGCAAATATTTATAAATTATAGGATAAAAAAATTATAAACCGAAAATATTATTATAAATTCATTATCAATGGGGAGATTGAGTGCTACAAGGTTCAGTTGGTTGCAAAGGAATTCACAGATAGAAGGGGTTGGTTATGGTGAGGTGTTTTCACCTATTGTAAAGTTGAACTCCATGCCTAATTCATTGGTCACTCATGACCCCTTCTTCTTCTTTTGTTTTTTTATCTCCATTTTAATCCTCCACCTCAAAGCATAAATGGATCTAATTCAGTGAATCGGCGGGTCACTGGTTTGAATGAAACCCGGTCAAGTTACACGAGTCATTCTGGTTGAAATGCATCTCTGATCTATTAATATACCTGGACGGTTACACGACACCTTTCGGATTATATACTATCTCTCTAAGGAAGGATAATATAAAACAATGTTATTAAAACTGGACCGGTCATCGACTCAGTCGGGATACCGGATTAGTGGGTTACTGGTTTAATAACATGACCCAGATATGTATGTAAATTTGTATTTTATACTCAATTATATAATAATTTTTTTAAATGGTGAAAGTGAATAAACAACAAAACTTAGCCTAGTGGTAAGTACTATAATAATTTTATCCTAGTGAACTCAATTATATAATAATTTTATCTCTATGACAAGGGTTCGATCCCCACTAGTTGCCTAAAATCGGACTGCTGAATGGTTTGACTTTTGGGCCAAACGGTCTTATCAGCCTCAATTTTAATAACACTTGTATAAAGGCCCTTTTGATGCTCCTTTTTTTTTTAAAAAAAAAAAAACTACTTCTCCTTATAAAATCTGTTTGAATGTCTACTTTAAAAAAATAAAAGTTATAAAAAAAGTCAAAAATCTAGCCCATCTAAACAGCCGTATGAAACTGAATCCTGCTAATTACAATTTCTTGAGTGATTAAACAGACTAAAGCACTGTTGCCAAATAAACATCTGTCCTACGGTCTACAAATAAAATAAAGAAGATTAACTGAAATGCCTCGATTTCATCATTATTTCTTTACTGAATTATATGAACACATTTTGATTAGGAATCTAGCATCACATCTGACTATTTGCTCGCTAGGATAAACCTTGGTCCTCCCTTTCTTTGCTTCTTCTTCATTAGTCAAATTCATCAAATTTAATTTGGGATTCCTCCGGAAACATCTTTTCATTCTGAAACATAAATGAAAATGATGAGTGCTTCTTCATCCAAAAAAAATGGACAAGGTTTGTGACCAAAATTATTTTGCTTATGTACTCCTTTTATGTTAATTTGAGCTGTACTTAGGGATGTGCATTGGTCGAATGGAACCGAATTTTTTGAAAAATCGAACCGAATTAGTTTAAAAGGTTCGATTCGAAAATGGTTTGGTTCGGTTCGAAAGTGGTTTAGTTCGAAACCGGTTCGAGTCAACCCTATTTGGAAAAGAAAAAATTAAAAAATAAAGTTATAAAAATCAAGGTGGATCGGTTTGAAAACGGTTCGGTTCTTAAACTGGTTCTACAAATCGGTTCGGCTCGTGAACTGGTTCTTTAAAAATCGGTTCGGTTCATGAACTATTTTTAAAAAATCAATTATTTTAAGGCGGTTCGGTTCGATTCGGATCATGGTTAGGTTCAATTTTTTGATTATTTTGCACACCTTTAGTTGTACTTAGCATAAATGAAACATAAATGAAAATTACGAGTGCTTCTTCATCAAAAAAAATGGACAAGGTTTGTTACCAAAATTATTTTGCGTATGTACTCCTTTTATTTTAATTTGAGCTGTACTTAGAGATGTGCATTGGTCGAACCGAACCGAATTTTTTGAAAAACTGAACGGAATTGGTTTGAATGGTTCGGTTCAAAAATGTTTTGGTTCGGTTCGGTTCAAAACTGGTTCGGTTCGGAAGTGGTTCAGTTTGGAACCGGTTCGGGTCGACCCTATTTTGAAAAAATAAATAAATAAATAAAGTTATAAAAATCAATTTGGATCGGTTTGAAAACGGTTTGGTTCGGTTCAAAATGGTTCGGTTCTTAAACTGGTTCTACAAATCGGTTCGGTTCGTGAACTGGTTCTTTAAAAACTGGTTCGTTTCATGAACAGGTTTTTAAAAACCGATTATTTTAAGGCGGTTCGGTTCGATTCGGTTCATGGTTAGGTTCAATTTTTTGATTATTTTGCACACCCTTAGCTGTACTTAGCATAAATGAAACATAAATGAAAATTATGAGTGCTTCTTCGTCCAAAAAAATGGACAAGGTTTGTTACCAAAATTATTTTGCGTATGTACTCTTTTTATGTTAATTTGATCTGTACTTAGAGATGTGCATTGGTCGAACCAAACCGAATTTTTTGAAAAACCGAACCGAATTAGTTTAAATAGTTCGGTTTGAAAATGGTTCGGTTCAAAATTGGTTCGGATCTGAAGTGGTTTAGTTCAGAACCGGTTCGAGTCGTCCCTATTTTGAAAAGAAAAAAATAAAAAAAAATAAAAATAATGTTATAAAAATCAATTTGGATCGGTTTGAAAATGGTTTGGTTTGGTTCAAAATGGTTCGGTTCTTACACTGGTTCTAAAAATTGGTTCGGTTCATAAACTGGTTCTTTCAAAACCAGTTCGGTTCATGAACTGGTTTTAAAAAATCGATTATTTTAAGGGCGTTTCAGTTTGGTTCATGGTTAAGTTCAATTTTTTGATTATTTTGCACATCCTTAGCTGTACTTAGCAAAAAGTCTTTTTTTGTGTGGAATAGTCCTTTATTTTTGGTATTTTACTTGTTCTTTCAACAAATTTTCTCTTTATTAAAAAAAAAATTCTGTCAGTGAAATATTGTTAAAAGACAATTTTTTTTTTTTTTATGATTAGTTCTTCTCATGGATAAAAAAGGCGAATCTGGAGCAGTGATAAAATTATTTTTTTCGTGATTGAAAAATCACATATTCAAATCCAAAAAATAACTTTTTTATAATTATACAAAGATTGCATACAAAAATTATCTTATTCTCACCCACCCTCAAAATGAGAGTGGTTTAGCTCTTCTAGTGGATATGTGAACAGAAATATTTTTCATGTATATTCCTTATATGTTTAGTATTTAGCAAATATTTTTCCACACTCTTCAAACTTAAGACGGTCTCATATTATAACTTATAAGTACAACTACAACACACTCTCTCACATTATTTATTCCTTATTCACAAATCGTAGAATTTCACCTTCTATTCATTCATAAACATCTACATCCATATCTTGAAAGATTCAACAGTCAATATTCAAATACTCTCTTTGTTCCCACTTTAAAAAAAATTAAAATAAAGAAAAAACCTTCACTATTCTTTCATTAATTGATTTTAAACTTCCCTTCTTCAACCACTACCTAGCTTTCACCGCCAACCAGACCCACTTATGTATGATCAACCTTGTTTTCCTCAAATCATTCATAAAACATAGAAGGAACCAAAAAAAAAAAACTGAGACTTAGTTCTGTGCTTTGTAGCAAAAGAAAAAAAAAATGGTTTTGTCTGGGACCAGAAGAAATGCACGCAAGGGGAAGGAACAATTTTCCGGTGGTGATTTGGAGGTGGAGATTGTGATCCCCACCGATTTCCTGTGCCCGGTGAGTTGGGAATTGATGAAAGACCCGGTGACTCTATCAACTGGCATCACCTACGACAGGGAGAGTATTGAGAAGTGGATTGAAGAAGGGAACATAACATGCCCAGTTACCAATCAGGTTCTTACAAGCTTTGACATGATCCCAAACCATGTCGTTCGGAGGATAATTCAGGATTGGTGTGTTGAAAACAGTTCTCATGGTATCGAAAGGATCCCAACACCTCGTATACCCGTGTCAAGTTACGAGGTTTGCGAGGTTTGCTCGAGGATTGTGTCTGCTTCTCAGCGTGGGGATGAAAAGAGGTGCCAAGAATTGGTGGGGAAGATCAAGGTTTGGGGGAGAGAGAGTGAGAGGAACAAGAAGTGCTTATTGGGAAATGGGGTTGGTTCTGTTTTTGCCAATGCCTTTGATTCTTTTTCAAGTGCGTCTATTGAAAAACATGTGGTTATTTTGGAGGAGATCTTGGAGGTGTTGACATGGATGATCCCATTTGGTGAAGAGAGTCAATTATTATCCAAGTTGGGTTCAGAATCTTCTTTACATTGCATGGTTTGGTTTCTAGATGGTAAAAACCTTGCTTCAAGGCAAAGTGCTGTTTTGTTGCTGAAGGAAGTGCCTATTGAGGAATTGGCAAAAACTGAAGGAGTTGTTGAAGCTTTGGTTAAGATGGTTAGAGAACCTATTGGGCCTATTGCTACAGAGGCATGTTTGGCCACAATTTTCAACTTGGTTTCCTCAGCGGAGAATAGAGATGCAATTGCTCAAAGATTTGTTGAATTGGGTTTGGTTTCACTTCTGCTAGAGATTATTGTTGATGCAGATAAAGGGATATGTGAGAAGGCACTTGGGGTGTTGGATTCCATTTATGACAACCAAAAAGGAAAGGAGGCTGCCAATAACAATGCTTTAACATTGGCTCTTGCTATTAAGAACACATTTCGGTACCGTTTTTTTTAAGCGGGTGTTTGGGAAAAATTTTTGCCGAGGGTGAGAAAAATAATTTGGTCATGTTTGATAGGAGTAAAGTAAAAAAATGGGTGGCAAGATTTTTTTGTGGGGGGACAAATCTTTTGCACATGATATCATTATGAAACATTGTCATCCAAGATATAGTAAAAAAATTTGGCCATAGCATGGTAACGCCAATACATTTTTCACTTTACCAAAATATCCTATATCAGCCCTAGTTTATCAGAGCTGTGAACAAAGTAAAATATCCGTGAAAAAAAATGTCTGAAACACTTGTTTTGTTGTTCCTTATCTTCCTCTTTACGGTTTGCCTTGTAGATGTTCCAAAGATCTAATTTTTTATGAAAACCAATTCATTTTGTCTTCGATTTCTTATTGCTGACCTGTTTTCTCACCTTACAATTTTCAAACATTTTCAAATTGACCTGTTTCCTCTAACGTTTTTATAACAAAGAACTTCAATTTTAAAACTGTGGGGTAATTTGATAACTATTTTACAATCATCCAAATGTAACATCATTAGAATTCATCCAATTTTTTTAGAAAATATTTGGCTTACCAAACACCTTTTATTATCTGCAATAAATTTTTCCCACCATGATCCTGGCGAATTTTTTTCCTAGTAAAAAAGATTTCATCTACCAAACGCCTCCTAAGTTAAAAGTTGCTTTTAACCCAAAGTGAAAAAAAAAAAACACTTAAAATAAAGAGAAAAGTTCATAAACCCCACATGATTTATTCTATTATCACTTGCACTTTTATGCTTTTTTTTCTTCTCAATTGCCTCCCTGTCATTTTTTTCTATTCAAGTCCACCATTAACAGCATCATTAATTTAACCACCCTATCCATTTTACTCTTATTTTACTTTTAAAATTGCACTTCTACAATAAATTTGAGGTCCTTTCAAACATCCTTTAAAAAATAATCCAAGGGGGTGTCTGGTTGAGGTTAAAAAAAAAAATTTACTAGGGAAATGTAATTATTAGGGATCTGCAGAGAAATTGAATTAGATAGGAAAGTTTAAAAAAAATTATTTGGTTGGACAAAGTTTTACCAAGAAAATTGAGTGAAATTTCTTAATCTGTGTTTGGTTGAAAATAAAATATTCATGGAAAAATTTATTGAAATTACAAAATAACCCTTTTAAAAATATCCACATAATCCTTTTGAAATTACAAGAAAGTGTCCCAATGACAAAATCCACATATCTCATCTTTGATTTCATATTAGGAGCTTCCATCTTTTCAACCAAGACTGTGAGAGCAGCTTCAGTATGCAAACTTGTAGCCCTGTAGAAAAAGTCGACCATCAAATTAAACTCCCCATGACAAATAAGTAGGAAATATCTGCATCAGAACATGCAACCTCATCTAAAGATGGAAAGAATGTGCCTGTTACTTCATCATCTACCAGCTCAGAAAGAATTTCTTTGAATGAATGTCATAATGCAATTGCTTCAACTTTAAGTATGTCAGGTGAAGAACATACGAGGTCTAATCATCGTCCGCAGGTAGAACATCCAAATTTGGAGGATGCCACAAATTCTGAAATGGGAAATCCTCAACAAGTTAGTGAAAATGGAGATGCTGCAGCTTTAGTGGATGCTCTGCCTTCCACGATGGTGGCCTCTGAAGTCAATGCAAGTCCAAAGCTTACAGCCATGCTACTCATCCTTACAGTCGACCATCCTTGTTGATGCGGAAGATGATTGCCAATTGTGTGAACATATACAACAAGATACAATATCACGTGTGAGGATCTTCTTGTCAACATTTTGTACCCCAAAATAACTTATCCGGTTTTCAGAAAAAATACCACCTTTCAAGTTGCTTTCTGAAACAGTGTTTTTGTTGCTTTTTACATGCAATGGTAGATAGCTAGGCAACAATCATTGATGGGTAAAATTTATGAAATCAGTGAACCAAACATGGACAATTGACGAATCTGGAATCACTTTGCTGGGAAACAATGTAAAACTCCTGAATCAAACACTACATAAAAGAAAGAAACAAAAAAAACCCAAAGAAACAAAAATCATGTCATTGCTATATATGCATTATTGAACAATACCAACTATTAGAGTATACACACAAAGAGTATCTGCTACAAATTAAGGTCGAGTAAATAAAATACATCATTTACTAGCCAGTGTAAGCTATTAAGCCTAAATAAATAATAAATAGGAACCCTTCCGAAGAGGGAACATAACATACCATAACTAAGTAAATGTGGTCCAATTTTATTAGATTGGAGCAGCACATATGGTTCTAAAGTGTCATGTTAGATTGCAACGACTGCACTGCACTACTCTATTTTATTTGTATAAAAAATTATTAATTAACCTGATATAAATATTTGTGACGCCAGCAAAAAAGAAAGAATAAAATGGGTAGGATAATTAAATTATTAACCGTGTTGAAAGTGGACTTAGATGAAATAAAACCACATAAGAGTAATTGATATGAAAAAAGGGATATAAGTGATTAAAGAATAAGCCACATGAGGGTTTATGAAATTTTCCTTAAAATAAAAGTAAAAGCTATTTGATGGTTTTATAAAATTATATCTTAAAAGTTACTTAAAAACACAAATCAAAAATAAGTTGATAAAATTAAAAAAAAAAAAATCCTCTTATGAGCTTTTATTTTTTGAATTTTTTTTTCATTATAAAAAAAAGTTCTTTTTATTATAAGAATTTTTGTAAAAATCTATTTGGTCTTGTTTCAAGAGAAGATAAGTTAAAAAAAAAACTACCAAATAAACAACAAGATTTTGAGGGTGTCCCAATTAGTTTCAAGTTTTGAAGTTTCTATTATTTGGAAGATTATTTGTGAAAATAGGGAGGAAGGGGTTTTGATTGAGGCACTTTAAGTTGTGGTTTTTTCTTTTACCAAAAAAAAAAAAAAAAAGTTGTGATTTTTCAGAAACTCTTGGTTGTGTTGCAAGTTGGTTGTGATGAGATCACAAAGAAGAGTGCTAGGGAGTTGTTGAAACTGCTGAATGGTTACAAGAACAAAGCAGAGTGCGTTGACTCCTCTTTGGATCTCAAATATCTTTCTTTTTTTTTTTTGTAAATGGATCTCAAATATCTTAAATAGCTCTTCTAATTACTGATTCATGAAAAAAAAGATTTATTTATTTATCTATGTTTTTTTTGTGTAGGCCATGTTATATAAACAAGATTCATTGTTGTACAAAAAGATGCACACATTCAATTGATTCTTTGAAGTTTATTTTTTACAAAATTGAGACTTGTCATGATGTCACGAGTGGAATCACACGGATCGGGTTTTCTTTTCTTTTTATTTTTTATTTTTTTATTTCCATTTTAAGTAGCAATTGTCACCAATTATATTTGATTTGTTAAGAAATTAATAAAATATTTAATAACAATGTTTTAAAATAAACTAGTTTGCCCATTTCAAGTTAGGTTCGATATTTGGTTTATACAAAGAAAAAAAAATTAAAAACTAAATTATACTATATTCTCTATGCATTTATTCTAAAAAGATTGTTCTAAAGTTAATCGTGTACATTATAATAATTTTTTTTTTGGTGAAACATTATAATAATTTAAATATATTAAATATATACTTAAAAATATATATTAAATATATGCCATTGCCATTGTAACCTATAATCAAGAAAATTAAATTGTTATATTTACAAGCAAAATAAGAAATAAAAATGATCCATGAAAAAAAATTGTTACAAGCAGAAACAATAAAATAAATATAAAAGACTAAATTATGAATTGGAGAAACAATAAAATAATATAAAAGACTAAATTATGAATTGGACTTATACAAAATAAACATTTCATTCATTCCTACATATTATTTGAGTACAATGAGAATTTAAGGTCTTGTAATTTTTATAATTATTGGTTGGTTTGTTTTAATTAAAAAAAATTAAAATGCTTAAAAAATTGTTCATTAATAGATTAATTTAAAATAAGAACATGTAAATTGGTGTAACAATCAAAATAATAAACAAACCTACCCCAAGAGCTAGACCGTGATAAAAATAACACAAACAATGAATGATGTATATATAAAAAAAAACACAAACAATGAATTATTTAGAATAAAAAGATTACCAATATTTATATATAAGTGTTGCGATCTCGGCAAGTGCACCGATCGTTCCAAGTAATAAAGTGATAAGTAAGTATCGTCTCCACAGGGATTGATAAACAATTACTACTATAACCAGTCCTCTTAAGTTAGATAAATCGATTGGTTGTTGACAAATAATTATAATTTAAATTAAATAACAATAAAAGTAAAAGCTTTGTTTTTGTATTTTTCTGAAAAAGACTTAAAATAGATGAAGAAATGTTTTTGTAGAAAAAGTGATGAGAAAGACCGTAGCCAGGGTACATTCACCCATTGTTCCCAGTTTTACTTCGGATTGATTCATAAAACCTATTGAAATTAACAACTCAGACAAATTATCATCTTTTAGAAATAATTAGTTAGATCCCAATCCCTTGGCGATCTAACCCTTTACTTCAATTGGAACCCTAATCCCTTAGTAATTCCGCCTGAAAGTAAGCATTATGTAGATAAATCCCACGACTGCAATCCATACAAGTCTATCCCTAGAACATGCACGGAGAGTCATCTTTATCTCCTTTCAGGATTAGTATTCCAATATCCCTATTGTGAATCCTGATCCCCAGAATATCATTTCCTATTAGGTTGATCAGATCTAATAGAAGTAATATCAATACGCTCAAGATAAAAGATGAAATATATTAATTCAATACATAGAATGATTCAATCCTTGTAACAATTGTTTACAAAGGGATCATGCCCCTGACTACAGAAATAGATCTAGCCAATCAACATCATGATCGCTGATCTGATTTCAACATAAACTGGAAAAAGAAAATAAAGAAGAATACAAGAACAGAGTGATGAACACGAAGAACGCCTCCTCTAGGTCTTGTGATGTGTATTCTGAGATATCTTTCTTCAGAGGTTGAGTCTCCTTTTATAAGAGAGATTCTGACCTAATTTGCACATTTGAATCTTCACACTTTCGCGCCTCCCACGCTCAGAGCGCCACTCCCGCGCTCAGGGCGTGGGAGTTTCTGCCACTTTTTCATCTCCCGCGCTGATGGCGCGGATCTCGCGCTCTCAGCGCGGGACCTTCTGCCAATTTTTCCTTTCCCGCGCTCTCAGCGCCACTCCCGCGCTGTGAGCGCGGGAACCTAGGTCTTTTTGATATGTTTTTGCCTCCTTTTGTTTATCTTCCTTGATATTCAGACTTTGGATATTTTTACTCTTTTTCTCTGCTTTTCTTGCATTGATTGAGTCATTTTCTTCCTCTTTTTGCCTTGTAATTTCCTATATGCTGATCGCATATCAAATAATTCCCAGATTTGAACTTTGCTGTCCCTAGCAATGTATAAGACTAAATCCAGGAAACAGATTAATCCAACATAACACTGTACAGCCAACAGATCATCTTACTAAGTATGCTTGAATCAATGTGAAGAATTTTTAATAATGCCTTTCATGAAAAGATTAGAATCTAATTTGCACATCCCTCACCCAGATAATCAAATAACGCTCAATACTCAAGTGTTTGGGGGAATGACAATTACTCCAGCTATCACTGTAACAACATTATCATAAAACTTGCTCATATTCTCAAGTACCTAAAGATGAGGAACATTAATACATGCAAAATTGATCAAAAGGACATCACAGGTTGTAACTTGGCCAGGCTAAAGGGTGGAATTTTTTTTTTTTTGGATAGTAGCTCAAGTAACAATGAGATTGAAAATTTGATAGTTTTTCATTTTTAACACATTCAACTCATTTGTTTTGCTCCACTAATGTTCCCACAGAATTTCGGGAATTTAATTCCTTCCGCCATATTTCCTTATATTCACCTTTTTCTTTTCCTTTTTAAAGACACAATTCAGTCACCTTCTTTATCTTGACCTCTGTGGAGCTTACCTTAATTTCTTTCCTACACATCAGGGATTCAATCTCTTTTAAGGTAAGACAATAAGAATATGTCTAATCAACAGGAGTTTATGAACAAAAAGGTTCAGGCCCAAAGGGGTTAATACTGGAAGAATTCACATAGGTGATTTATTTGGCCGTGGCTACAGAATAAAATTCTGCCTTTATCATTTCAATCTATGCATGTATTTCAGAGAAACAAAGCAAGTTCTAGAATGCTATCACAATGAGGTCTCTCAAAATAAATTCAGTGTTTGGGCCCAAAAACTCACTAGCTATGATGTTAAACTAGATTTCCAAAATAATCATTTAGGCATTTATTAACCATTCAAGCTTAGCAATTCAGACATACTAGTTGACAAAATTTGGCTATACAATATCATGCTAGCAATTTGTGTATCCAGAATTTAATCAAGCATAATTGAACCTGAGAATTTCCTTTTCAATACAAGACTTCTTTTTCATGGTGTAGTTCCACCATATTCATCAATCTTGCAATCTTGCATTCAGCATGTATGCCATAATTCCCAGATTTGAATGTTGTTGTCCTCAGCAACAAACTAATCTAAGACATAGCTTAAGCTGCCAGATGTAGGACACACATAGTTGTTAATATCCAAAACATAATATGCAAGAAAATATAACCCAATATAAAGTGCCATCAACCTTAACTTTGTTCAACCTTAAAAATTGTAAAACTAAATTGTTCCAAGAAATTTAAAACAAAATGCAGTAAATGGGAGTGGAGGAACAAGATCAAAAGTCATCCATAAATTCATCAGCTGCAAAATCACCCAGAATGTCATCATCTGCAGTATTGGAAGGCATAGATGGACCTGCTTGTGTACCAGGGGGAACTTGACCCATTAATCCAGCCGTGTCAATTCCCCTATCCAAGCATAGTCGCTCCAACATGCTCATCATATAGTTGTTCTGAACCAGTAACTGTTGGAGCATCTCAGAGTCAGTAGATGTGGATGGTGCGGATACTGGGACAGGTGGTGGAACAGCACCGCCAGATGCTTTCCAGATTGCTTGTCTTCGGGACTCCTTCTGCATGTCATTATACACACGCTGTGTTAATTCCGCTTTGGTCTTGACATCCCTGGGCTCATCATCTGGTATCTCTACTCCTGCTTTGATGCATAGCTGCTCAATGAGAGAGCAGTGAGCCAGACTAAAGTCTAACCGGCCATGAGTAATCATGTGAGCTATCCTATCAAACAGAATAGCCCCAATATGGAGGTTGTGATCACCCAGCAGAGTATACAGCAGTACTGCCCTTTCTACATTGACATCACTGAGATTTGTAGAAGCCATGATGGTTGAGTTGATGAATGAGTGCCAGAAGATTGCCTCTTCATTGAGATCGAGCCTATCCAATTTTTCTGGCACGGCTGGCTGGCCTTGTTTGGCCTTCCATGCAGCTTTGGGTTGAGTGATTCCTTCCCGGATAGTGGTAGCCAAAGCTGGCATTTCTTCTCTATATAACCCGTCAACCGGCTGCATCCTGTTGAAGGTGTCAGTAAAAAAACAGGATTGGGTTGCTTCCCATGAGGTGTTCAGCAACCTCTCAATTTGGAAGGCAGTAAAAGAGACTTCCTTCCCCCTGACCCAGCTCTTTCTTGTCCTGTCTACCGTGTCCTTATCAGCATTGGCACAGAACTCTCGCAATATGGTGCTGCAGCTTGTCTGTGGAAGTTGGATCAATTTTTGCCATTTCCTTCTTTCAATGGTCAGGACGACTGGACAGTCATCCGCCAGAAAACTGCTGATTCTTCGTTCTGGTATAATCTTCTTTTTCAAAAACCAGTTGTGGTACCGGTCTTGGGCTGCTGGAGAAAGAAACCGGTGTTCATCAAAATCAATCAGAGCAGGGGCTCTTGGCCTTTTGGTGCCAGCTGCACCTGGAGTTTTTTTAGCGACCTTTTTTCCCTGCATTCAGAAAAGTTCCAGCACGGATAGCATACAAATATGGACACCATTAAA
>JAVKPL010011696.1:0-52830 GCA_032173675.1 Gastrolobium villosum | reverse complement strand
GTTTGTCCAATAGCGACTAGTGTATACCGATAGATGTTTGACATAGGTAACGACTAGCATGATAACTTACAATATGCGTTTGATGGGACCTAATTAACCCTAAAATAAAAGGAACCCTTAAAAGGAATAAATAATTAAGCATATGATTACCTCCCACCACCAATGCTACTCAAAACTCTTCTACATAGTGGTGCTCCACAACTCAGTTGGGACCCACTATTTCGTTGCGCTAGAGTAGTGTTTGAAGTGTAAGACACTTAGGGTGCTGGTTTAATGCTTAACTAAGACATAAGTTGCAGGCACAGCCGGGCTTATGTGCTTAGGGTAATGGTGCTAGGATGGTTGCATGAGATGCACCACTAAGTGACAAAGAGTTGTCAACCTAATGTTAAGAGAGGGTATGAGATACTGTTGATAAAGATCAACCCATCATTTAAATTAATCTTGCGGTCTCAGACGGAGATTAAAATAAATAATCGCACTCTTAATCCCACTAAGGTAAAATCTAAAGTAGATTAACCCTAAGTCAAAAGGAAGGGTCATTGACTTAGATAAAATAGTGGGAGGGGCAAATCATTTCAAGTCTTTAATAATTTGCTTTTAACTACATAACCGTATATTAACTAAAATCATATTTACGTCTTTTTCAGCTTTTAGTATGACTAATCAACTGTCACTGCATTCAATTCTCGATACGAATGAACTGACCGGTTCAAATTTTATGGACTGGTATCGGAACTTAAGAATTGTTCTTAAGACCGAAAAGATAGCTTATGTCCTTGACACTGCTTTGCCTATTGCGCCTAAGGAAGGGGAAGATGGGTTCACGGAATTTGATTTTGAAACCCACAAGCAACACATGGATGATAATGTGTTGGCTTGTTGCATCATGCTGGCATCCATGTCGCCTGAACTGCGTAAACAGCACGAGCATATGGATGCCCCCTCTATTATCATGCATCTCATAGAGTTGTATGATATTAAAGGCAGACATGAGAGGTATGAGACCTTTAGGGAATTGTTCGTGTGCAAGATGACTAAAGGCATGTGTTTTAATCGCCATGTACTGAAGATGATGGCACTTATTGAGAAGCTAGAGGTTCTAGGGTTCACAATGGATGCTGAATTAATTAATGACTTAGTTCTATCATTACTTCCTCCTTCTTTCAGTGAATTCATAATGGATTACAACATGCATGGGATGCTTGTGAGCTTGCCAGAGTTGTTAAGGATGTTAACGACTGCTGAAATGTCTATCAAGAAGGATGAGACACAAGCTCTTATGATTGGTGGGCCTGAAAGGGCCATGGGTAAGGGCAAGGAGCCTGCAAAAGGAAACTCCCTTAAGCCCAAAGGAAAACCCAATAAGAAAAAGGGCAAAAAGAAAAGGTAAGGGAGCACCCAAGGACAAAAGCGATGTTGTGTGCTTCCATTGTGGCAAATATGGCCATTGGAAAAGGAATTGTCCAGACTACCTGAAGAGTGTGAAGGAGCATGGTGATGCTTCAACCTCAGGTATTCACGTGATTGAGATAAAATTGTTCTTATGCTAATCCAACTTTATAAGGTATTGGATACCGGTTATGGTTCTTATTATCTGCAATGTGTTGCAGGTTCTTAGAATCCTAGAAGATTGGAGAAGAACGAGGTGGACCCCGCGCAGGTGATGAAGCAAGAGTTGTTGTTCATGCTGGTGGGGATACCGACCTCATTAGCCTACGGGCACTTTATTGCATTTGAATAATTGTCTTTAAGTTCCCGGCATTTCTGGAAATATTATTTCTTGTTTAGAACAAGATGGTTTTGCTTTAACTATTAAGGATGGTACATTTTCTATCATTTTGAATGATATTGTCATGGTACGCTTCTTTAATTAATGGCTTGTATGTTTTGGAAATGGGAACTAAAGTGCTCAATCAAGATGTGAAATGACCTAGGATAGATAATCAATCCTATCTTTGGCACTATAGACTAAGGCATATAAATGAAACAAGATTGTCTAGGATGCATAGAGATGGATACCTGGACTCCAAGGATTTGGAATCCTATGGACAGTATGAATCTTGTCTAGCTGGGAAAATGATTCGTCAATACCCAAAGGGCTTGAGATTCATAGGGCTAGTGAGTTATTAGAACTCATTCACTGTGATTTATGTGGCCCAATGTATATTGTGGCTAGAGGAGGAAACTCCTATTTCATTTACTGATGAAGTAGGGAAACGACGTGGCAAGATGGTTAAGTCATTGCGATCAGATCGTGATGGTGAATATTTGAGCCATGAGTTTCGGGATTATCAGAGAGAAAATAGAATTCTCTCGCAGTTTACTGCACTTAACACACCATACCAAAACAGTGTCAGGAGAAACAGGACTGTGTTAGACATGGTTAGGTCTATAATGAGTTAGACTCAACTTCCAAAATTGTTTTGGGGATATGCCTTAGACACAACGGCATAACTTTCTAAATAGGGTATCGTCTAAATATGTTCAGACCACACCATATAAGATATGGAATGGTAAGAGACCCAACCTGAGTTACCTCAGGGTATGGGGATCGCCAGCTTATGTCAAAGCGTTGACATCAGACAAGCTTAGTGCTAAGAGTACTAAATGTCTATTTGTGGGGTATCCTAAAGGTACTAAGGGATACTACTTCTACTCCATGGAAGAACACAAAGTGTTTGTGTCAAAGAATGCTGAGTTCCTTGAGAAGGATTTGATCTCTCAAGGAGGCAGTGGGAGTAAGATTGATCTTGAAGAAGTGCAAGATCCACAAGAACAGATTGAGGAACCCGAGTCTGCTCCGCAGGCGACGTTCTCCAATGGAGAAGTAAACACACAACTCCGTAGATCTACGAGGGTCATCCATCCACCTGAGAGGTACGGGTTTGTGATTGAGAATCAGCAAACTGTTGAGGATGATGAACCAAGTAACTACAAGGAGGCGGTCAAAGATGTTGACTCCTCAAGATGGCTTGAAGCCATGGAATCTGAAATGGATTCGATGTATCAGAACAAGGTATGGACCTTGGTTCCTAGACCACAAGGAATAGTTCCTATCGGTAATAAATGGGTCTTTAAAAGAAAGACTGATGCAGATGGCAACGTTCAGACCTACAAAGCTAGGTTGGTGGCGAAAGGGTATCGTCAAAGAAAAGGAGTTGACTATGATGAAACTTTCTCACCAGTTGCCATGATCAAATCTATTAGGATCATGCTTGCAATAGCAGCATACCACGACTATGAAATTTGGCAAATGGATGTCAAGACCGCCTTCTTGAATGGGTTCTTGAAGGAGAAAGTGTACATGACACAACCTGAAGGCTTTGAAATCAAAGATCAGGAGCATATGGTATGCAAACTACAAAGGTCAATATATGGGCTAAAGCAAGCATCAAGGAGTTGGAATATACGTTTTGATGAAGTCGTTAAGAGTAACGATTTTATCAAGAACGAGGATGAACCTTGTGTTTACAGAAAGGTTAGTGGGAGTAATGTCGTCTTCCTAGTGCTCTATGTAGATGACATATTGCTAATAGGAGATGACATCCCCACATTAAAAATAACGAAAGAGTGGCTTTCAGAAAACTTTACCATGAAGGATTTGGGAGAGGCAGCCTTTATACTTGGTATAAAGATCTATAGAGATAGATCTAAGAGGCTGCTGGGTTTATCTCAATCCACGTGCGTTGACAAGATGCTAAAGAGGTTTAGCATGGAAGGGTCAAAAAGGGGTTTTCTTCCTGTCAGTCATGGGGTACACCTATCAAGGGCTATGTGTCCTAAGTCACAGCCTGAGAAGGATCGCATGAGTGGAATTCCATACGCTTCGGCTATTGGATCCATCATGTATGCCATGATATGTACGAGACCAGATGTCTCATATGCTTTAAGCATTACGAGTATATACCAGTCAGACCCTAGAGAGGGTCACTGGACAGCAGTCAAAACCATCCTTAAATACTTAAGAAGAACTAAGGATGCATTTCTGGTCTATGGTGGGGTTAATGAGCTAACAGTGAAAGGGTTCACTGAAGCCAGCTTTCAAAGTGACAAAAATGACTGTAAGTCACAATCAGTGTTCGTATTCACCTTAAATGGTGGGGCAGTATATTGGAAGAGTTCCAAGCAAGATACTAAAGCAGATTTAACGACAGAAGCTGAATACATAGCTGCTTCAGAAGCGGCTTAGGAGGCCGTGTGGATCAAGGAAGTTCATAACTGAACTTAGGGTGGTTCCAAGCGTGGATGAGCCCATACTGTTGCTTTGCGACAACACTGGAGCCATTACGCAGTCAATGGAACTTAGGTCTCATCAAAGATCTAAACACGTGCTCCGCGGATATCACTTGATTAGAGTAATCAATGATAGGATGGATGTAAAAATGGATTATATTCCCACAGTTAAAAACCTGGCCGATTCTCTGACAAAGGATGTTTCTCAGAGAAAACATGATAATGATTATGTGGCTTTAGGTATACGACTTAGGTCTGATTGGCTCTAGGCCAAGTGGGAGCTTGTTAGTATATGGGTGTCCTAGAGATAATCTTTTGATTAAATAAAGGACACTAGATGTAGAACTTTGTTTGTCGCAAATAAATGAAAGCACTATTTATTCAGTTTCATATTGTGTCTCTATATTACTGTTAATATTATATGAACGAACTGGATAAACCCCTTGGAATAGAACAGGTATCTCTTAAGTATCTGTGATGAGATCCCGATCATGAGGATTCAAGGATATTGCATGTCTATTCCTAATTATATGTTCCTAGTCTAGAGACACTGAGTTTGGGGATCAGTGATCTCGAGTAAAGACTAGTACGACTTATCTACTTGTATATGGATACAAGGTAAAGACCTCATGAGCTGCAGATATGGAGATATCTTAGCTAAAGTCGTGGGTGGACCTATAAGAGTATAGCTCGCACTGAACAGACCCAAAAAGAGACTCTATGAGGAAATCTCACAGATAGTGTCATTAGAGTAATCTCTTTATGTTTGGGTATGTCTTTCCTTAGACCAGAAGTTATTACCTAGACTGTGTTCTTGAAGGCATGTTTTGATTGTATGCCTCGTCTGCCTGAAATATGGAGACTCATAGGTATACTGTTGGGCGTGTCCTTAAAGGGCATAGGGCTAGGGTAATAAGCTGAAGGAATTCGTCAAATCTCTGTGAGAGATTAGGTTATCTGTAAACCGGAGAAATTGGGATGACATTTACAGGGACTCAGGAATCTATGCATAGTAAAAGAGATCATGAGATGATCTGCCTTTAGAGTCAGTAAATTGAAGATTCCCTATTTCGAATAAAGCTTACCCTAAACCGCAGGGGTTGATACATTTCCTTACCCTAGGTTAATGGGAAGATAACCGAGACGAAGGGAAATACATACGGTAACCAAATATGTGCAATAGGATGATCAAGTCATTAATCTGACTAGTTCTGGGGCAACAAAGCATTGCTAGTGCTCTGTGTTGTCATTAATTGGGTTGTGGGCTTGTTGGGCCCAAGCCCAGTTATGTCAGAAGCTAAGTTGGACCTAATGGGTCACACACTAACACCTTGTAGTCATGATGGACTAGCTTTAAAGGTATTGGGCCTAATAATGGTTGTTAGCCCAAGAAGCTGTTTGGAAGCCCACCTAAATGGGTGGGTGGTGCATGGAGCTTAGTAATTGGCTTGGATAGTCCAAGCCATTACTAATTAATTTAATTAGTTAAATTAATAATCAAATATTTGAATTTCGAATTTTGAATTTGAATTTTGAATTTTGAATTGAATTTGGAATTTGAATTTCGAAATTCGAATTTTGAATTTGAAATTTGAAATTTGAATTTTGAAATTGGAATTGTGAATTTGAATTTCGAAATTCGAATTTTGAATTTGAAATTTGAAATTTTGAATTTTGAATTTGAATGTTTGAACATTTGAATTCAAGTGTTTGAATTCGAATTTGAATTGGCTTTGAAAAGTTGTTTCATAACAAAAGGATAAGACAGAATCTTATTGGAGCATATTCCTTGGATCAAGAAGCATCTTTGGAGCACTTCCTTGGGCTGTTTGGTGCACAAGTTTAAGTGATAAGGATGTCATCTTATCACTTAAAACAAAGCTCCATTCAGATTTGGTGGTTGAGGGAATCAGTGGGTGAGTTGATTCAAATTTTGAATGCAACTACTCAATATATTTAGACCCCTTCTACGGCTGAATTATGCGCATGAAAAGTATACTATATGATAGTTTATGAATTTAAGTTTAAATTATTTTGAACTTAATTTCATGTGGATAAGATTGGAGGTTGTTGGCAAAATTGGTTTTGCAACAGCTCCACCTTATCCTCCCTGTTCCATGCACAAACTTCAAAAGGTTTTTGAAAGTTGGTTTTCATTTTGAATGAATTAAAATTCCCTCTTCCTCTCATCAAGGTGTGTGCATATATATAGCCTCCTCACCTTAGGGTTTTGTTAAGAAAACCTAGCCAACTCTCCTTCATCTGATGCACCATTCTGTAGGGTAGTTCACTACACCTTTCCAAACAAAATACCTAGCCTCCACCTTCACCACTTGTGCGCATAGCAAGCCTCACTGTGGTGTTCATCTGGTGGCTTTCAAGAAAGGGTTCTTGCATCATTGACGAACGGTGGTGTGGATCACCATTAGAGGGTTTGAACCCTTCAAGCCTGACATCTGATCTCCCTGACTGATCAGGCCAAAAATAAGGTAACATCATGCTGTCTTAAAGCATGAACCTATGTGTGCATGTATGTTCCGCAGTAAAAATTTTGTTTTACACCTTACATGCATCGGCCTTCAAAGGTCAGTTTACTTTCACTTAAGTCGTCGTCTCAAATTTATGCAGGCGAGTCAGCAGTCATTTAAGACTCATGTCATTAAGATGCTGACTGACATATGTGAGGCCTAGGGACTAGAGACATCTGCTTTTCAGCCTGCTGTTTACCCTCATTCAGAGGAAGAGGATGCATTTGAGGCAGCTGTCGGTGCCCGTCTGGATGATGACAGTGAGACTTCTGACGATGACATTTCTGATCATGTTGTTCAGGCCCCGTAGCGAGAGACTGTTGCTGCCAGTCAGGATGTTGCAGGACCATCAGCTGAGACTAGTGCAGGAGCAGGGACCAGTGCAGGTGCAACACATACTGATTATACACCACTTTCGCATTATGATCCAGGAGACCCCTTTGACTCGGATGATGAGGACACAACATCCTTCATGGACTCATGATTTTACAGCTTTCTGTTGTTATTTTATTTTATTTTTTCAGTGTTTTGTTTATTTTGTTGATACAGTTGTTTTGTAATTTGGTTAAGTACATTGAGATTTCACTGTTTGTTGATACACATTGCGATAGTACTGATGCTATTGGTTGTATGTGAATGTGTTTCAGTGATCCACTGCTGTTTTAGATTTAAATTAGTTGCTGGGGACAGCAACGTTTAAATCTGGGAATTGTGAGTGTGATTGAATGGCATTTGAACTTCATGAAGTGGTCACACGAGTGGATGAGCCAAAACAGGGAAACATCTCAATCTCTTTTCTTTAGTTTTTCTTAGTGTGAATAAATTTTTAGTGTGATTTAGATGTTAATTGTAGTTTAGAATTTGGATTTTAAATTTTCTTTTAAGGAATTTCATGAGGATTTGATTGATCAGAATTTTAGATGATTGATCAAATTAAGGATACAGTCTTATACCTTGCATGTTGAGAAATGAAATGATTGCATGACTCATTCAATGTGTAAGAGTAGAGAGATTAGTTTGATGCATAGAGAGGAAGTCAAGCATGCACTCTGAACTGTGAGGAAATTGAGCCTATACAAAAATTTTTGTTCAGAGAGCATTTCACTGCATGAGTAACTCTAGAACTTGCCTTGTTTCTTATTTGAAATGGCTGATGATGTATAGGGTAGAGGAATTTCCTTCTTGAACCAGAAAGTTAAATGGTCAACCCTTAAGTTCCTGTTGCATGAACCTTTGAGCCTAGTATTTTGTTAATGTACCCTCACATCTATTCCTTTAGATTGAAAAGTTCAGATAAATGATAAGGGGTGGAGTGTTTTGTGGGAAGTAAGGTATCTTTGCAATAAGTGAATGTACAAGGTGTTTGAAACATGAGAAAGAAGGAAAGAAAATAAAAAGAAAAAGAAGAAAAGGTTGTGGAACACAAAGTGTTTGAGTGTTTGGAAGAGATAAAGTGAAATGCTAAAAGACACAAAGTGTCTGAAAGAAAAAGAAAAGAAAGAAAGAAATTTTTTTGTTAAAGACACAAAGTGTCAGGAAGAAAAGGAGGAAGAAGGTTATAAGACAAAGAATGAAAAGGAAGAAAGATTGGGGAATTAGGAAGAAATTGATAAATATTGTGATTCCCTCTTATCTGAATCTGATTCATTAGATCTGAACTTTTCCTGCCATAGAAATCCTTATCTCTAGTCAAGCCATACACCCAGCCTCATTGCCAACCATGTTAAGACCTTTTTGATCTTCCTTATAGATCATTTGTACCATGAATAATGAGAATATGGGCAAGCCTATGGAAGTTTGAGTGTAGTGAAGAATGAGTGATAAGTTGATCCCTAAACACTAGTGTGCAAGAGAGTTAAATTCTCGCAATTTTTGAGAAGATCCTAGTGAGGGAGTGTTGTTGTTTGGAAAGTCTCTATATGTCATCTGTACTAATCTGTTGAAAAGCACATATGATGTTGTGCAAGTCATAAGAAATAAGAGATTGCATGGTTGTAAGTTGAATCAATATGATCCTTTGTTGAATTAGGTCTATCCTCATGATTTTCATCTGTAAGAATCTTGAATCCTTCTTTGTTGTAATTTCATTACTGAGGACAGCAATGTCCGAATCTTGGAATTGTGATAAACCCCTGGTTCATCAGGTTTTTCAGCACAAATTAGGATCAATTTGTGTGAATAATTGGATGAAAAGGAGGTTAATATCTTAGAAATCCCTCAAGTGCAAGTTCTGAAAGCTTTGTGAAAATTTACACTGTCTTGCAGGGAAAGGAAGCCCAAAAAGCATCAAAAGAAGGAAGAAGATTTTGGAGAAAGTGAGATTGCCTAAGTGTTGAGCGCTAAAATGACCACACAGACCGTTTTAGCGTGCTGCTGCAAATTAAAGGAGAAAGTTGCTGGTGTTGAGTGCTAAAACTTCCACACAAAGCGTTTTAGCGCGCTGCTGCAAATCAAGAGTGGAAGTCTCTGGAGCTCAGCGCTAAAATGCCCACACTGAGCGTTTTAGCGCCCTGATGTGGAAAAAGTCTATGGTCTCCAACGCTAAAATGTTCGAATCAAGTGTTTTAGCGTTGGAGTCAGTTAAAAGCAGATGAGAATGTTAGTATATGGCTGTCCTAGAGACAATCTTTTGATTAAATAAAGAACTCTAGATGTAGAATTATTTGTCGCAAATGAATAAAAGCAATCTTTATCCAGTTTCATATTATGTCTCGATATTATTGTTAATATTATATGAACGAACTGGATAAACCCCTTGGAATAGAACAGGTATCTCTTGATTATCTGTTATGAGATCACGATCATGAGGATTCAAGGATATCGCATGTTTGTTCCTAATTATATGTTCCTAGTCTAGAGACACTGAGATTTGGGGATCAGTGATCTCGGGTAAGACTAGTACGACTTATCTACTTGTATATGGATACAAGGTAAATACCTCATGAGCTACAGATATGGAGATATCTTAGCTAAAGTCGTGGGTGGACCTATAAGAGTATAGCTCGCACTGAACAGACCCAAAAAGAGACTCTATGAGGAGATCTCACAGATAGTGTCATTAGAGTAATCTCTTTATATTTGGGTATGTCTTTCCTTAGACCAGAAGTTATTACCTAGACTTTGTTCTAGAAGCCATGTTTTGATTGTATGCCTCATCTTCCTGAAACATGGAGACTCATAGGTATACTGTTGGGCGTGTCCTGAAAGGGCACAGGGCTAGGATAATAAGCTAAAGGAATTCGTCAAATCTCTTTGAGAAATTAGGTTATCTGTAAACCGGAGAAAACGGGATGACATTTACAGGGACTCGGGAATCTATGCATAGTAAAAGAGATCATGAGATGATCTGCCTTTAGAGTCAGTAAATTGAAGTTTCCCTATTTCGAATAAAGCTTACCCTAAACCGCAGGGGTTGATACATTTCCTTACCCTAGATTAATGGGAAGATAACCGAGACGAAGGGAAATACATACGGTAACCAAATATGTGCAATAGGATGATCAAGTCATTAATCTGACTAGTTCTGGGGCAACAAAGCATTGCTAGTGCTCTGTGTTGTCATTAATTGGGTTGTGGGCTTGTTGGGCTCAAGCCCAGTTATGTCAGAAGCTAAGTTGGACCTAATGGGTCACACACTAACACCTTGTAGTCATGATGGACTAGCTTTAAAGATATTGGGCCTAATAATGGTTGTTAGCCCAAGAAGCTGTTTGGAAGCCCACCTAAAAGGGTGGAGGGCGCATGGAGCTTTGTAATGGGTTTGGATAGTCCAAGACATTACTAATTAATTTAATTAGTTAAATTACTTATCAAACATCTGAATTTTGAATTTTGAATTAGAAATTTGAATTTTGAAATTTGAATTTGGAATTTGAATTTTGAAATTCGAATTTTGAATTTAAAATTTGAAATTTGAAATTTGAATTTTGAAATTGGATTTTGAAATTTAAATTTTGAATTTTGGATTGGAAATTTGAAATTTTGAATTTTGAATTTGAATGTTTGAACATTTGAATTCAAGTGTTTGAGTTCGAATTTGAATTGACTATGAGAAGTTGTTTCATAACAAAAGGATAAGATGAGATCTTTTGGAATATTCCCTGCAACAAGAAAAAGATATTTGATCTTATCCAATGATGAGGTGGTGCGCAAATTTGAATTCAAAGTGAGTGTCATTTTGTCATCTAAATGTACTACTATTCTGATTTGGTTGGTTAAGAGAATCAGTGAGTTAGTTGATTCAAAATTTGAATGCAACTATTCAATGTATCTGGACTCAAAATAGGACAAAATGGGGCGCATAAGATGGTTGTTCATATGTTGATAATTAGGTCAGAATCTTGAAAGGATAATGATCTAATCTTATAAAGATTCAAATGCAAGGTGGTTAGCAATTTTGAATTGCAAACAAATCCTTGATTCCCTCCAACCATGCGCATATTTGGTGGGATTTTCAAGTAAGAAAATCTTATCATTTCATCCTACTAATTAACCTATAGTGTGTGCACAAAGGAAATTATTATTCACCTTAGGGTTATTCACAAAACCTAGCCTACACTCCTTCATCTCATGCGCCATTCTGTAGGGTAGTTCACTACACATTTCCAAACACAATACCTAGCCTCCTCCTTAACCAATTGGGCACATAGTAAGCCTCATTGTGTTGATCATCTGGTGGCTTGAAAGAAGGTGTTCTTGCATCATTGACAAACGGTTGTGTGGATCAACATTAGAGGGTTTGAACCCTTCAGACCTGACAATTGATCTCCCTGACTGATCAGGCCAAAATAAGGTAACATCATGTTGTCCTAAAGCATGAATCTTTGTGTGCATGTATGTTTCTGCGTGAAAAAGTTTTGTTTGTCCACCTTACATGCATCGGCCTTCAAGGCCATTTTACTTTCAGAGAAGTTATCAGCCATGGACGCTAAAACGCCCATTCAGACCGTTTTAGCGCCCAATGCAGTTAAAAGCAGTTGGTCACGCATCAAGCCTGGACGCTAAAACGCCCATTCAGACCGATTTAGCGCCCATATTATTTTTCAGCAGAAATTATAACACTTTAAAAGGCAAAAGGCCTTCATATTTTATCTCTATCTCCCATCTCTCTACCATATCTCTCCCTCTTCTGTATCAGATCTTCAGATCTGAATTCTTTACTTTATTTTCCAAATTCTTAGGAGTGGTGTTTCATTTGAAATTACAATTGGAGATTGAAGATCCACTACCATGACAATGGAGTTTGTTCTTTCTTCTTCCCTTGTATTCATTTCAATTATGTCTGAGTAGAGTCCTTTGTAGTCTTATTCAATGGAACTCAAGTGTGTATTTATGAATGATTAATGTGATATTATGTTTACCTATTATGTGATTTGTATGAAGTTGTCTTGATCAATTATTCTTGTTAATGGAATAGTGTAGAACAGACATGTTTACATTGTTCTATAGTTGACAACTTCATCATTAGTATTTTAGTAGTCAAGACATTGATGCTATGATATTAGTGTAATCTTAAGACCTTAGTGATTAATGCATATATTATGAAAGGAATCACCAAGACATTGGGGTTTCTGATTAATGTGTCTATCAAGGTAGTAAGACATTACATCTTGATGATAAGTAAAAGGTTGATTAACATCACATGATAGAGAATTCATGATGGAAATTGACTCTTTCATAAATTCATACTTGAGGGAAATTGATATCTGACTACTTTTTAATTCAAATTTAGATCTTTGCGTTTTGAAATTATTTCATTTTATGCAATCTACATCTCTAGTGACAAGAAAACTATGCAATTCAAAACTCTTTGGTTGATTCAAATCAATAACATTTGGATAGTCAGTGCTTGACACAATTCCTCGAGGGAACGATCTTTACTCATCATTTTTATTACTTGTATGACTAGTGCACTTGCTAATCTGACAACATACTCCTCCAAACATGGTTCGGTATATTTATTTATATCCTCACAAATTTCTTCATGTTCGTCTCATCTTATAGTGTCTTTTACGGGACTTAATTACCTTTCTAATGAGCCATCACACGAGTCAATTCGATCTCGTTTGCTCCGGATATCGCCATTTGGAGTTGCACAAGCAAAACTGCCAACCAACCCCAACACAGCTCCAAACGTCTCTCACTCCGCGAATTACTTCAGCTAATCCACTCATCCAATTACTCTAAAAATTTTATACAACAAACTAGACACCTCAACCTTCAATTTGACAATTCATACACTTAATTTGATCGAGAAATGAAGTAGGAATAAAATTCCCAAAAATTGCCAGAAACAGCCCCTGCACAGGTGCGTTCTAGACAGTCCGTGTTCACAAACTTCTACAGGGCTGCATGCAACCCAGAAAATTCTCATATTTTAACACCATGTAGGGGACATCTCAAGCTTTAAAATGGTGCATGGTACGTCCCTATAGGACCTACGGGGAGGGAGATAAGCTCTCTCGAAGTTCATCTAAAATCTGTCAATTCTACAGAAAATTCGCCAGAGTTTCTTTTATTTTTACAAAAATCCCCAAATTTGCAAATGCTCTCTAGTACTTCAAATGTACCTAATAACCAATGGATGGCACATACAAGGACCAACAATGCCTTGGGGCACTTACAATCCAACTCAGTTTATATTTATTATACCATATAGCTCACGTTATAATCCTTAACTTGTCTCAATCACCAAAGTCCATTTCCATGCAAATTATCAACATACAAGTAATCATAAACCTAACATAGGCCTAAAGCCCTTCCATCATAGTACGTCATGCATCTATTGTACAATTACCACATTTAACTTACATGTTACAACTTACAACTTCCAACTTTAAATTGCAACTTACAATCTCATAACTTTAATTTACAACTTGAAGCATAAAAACTCAATTGACATATACAACTAGACTTAGGCAAAATATACATCATGAACAAATAATGACAATGCTCCTAATCATATACATTATTCATGATCTACATATAGCTAGGCCTAACGGCCATCTAAATGCAAAAGCACTAATCCTCCAATGACTCATCCTACAGGCCTCTTGCCCGCCGCTCCTGTGCCACTGCTACCTCCTGAAATAAAGTCCCCAATACGGGGTGAGATATAGGATTATATCTCAGTAACCCAGAGGTTCTGGATAAAAATCCGCCCAATGGCTCACTTCGATGCATATAACTAATATAAAAAAAAACATCTTCTCAAAACGGGATATAGCAAGTGAAAGTAAACTGGCCTTTGAAGGCCGATGCATGTAAGGTGTAAAAACAAAAATTTTACTGCGGAAACATACATGCACATATAGGTTCATGCTTTAAGACAGCATGATGTTACCTTGTTTTGGCCTGATCAGTCAGGGAGATCAGATGTCAGGCTTGAAGGGTTCAAACCCTCTAATGGTGATCCATACCACCGTTCGTCAATGATGCAAGAACTCCTTCTTGAAAGCCACCAGATGAACACCACAGTGAGGCTTGCTATGCGCACAAGTGGTGAAGGTGGAGACTAGGTATTCTGTTTGGAAAGGTGTAGTGAACTACCCTACAGAATGGTGCATAAGATGAAGGAGAGTAGGGTAGGTTTTCTTGAAAACCCTAAGGAGAGGAACTAGTGTGATATATGCGCACACCTTGATGAGAGAAGGAGAGAATTAATTCATTCAAAATGAAAACCAACTTTCAAACTCTTTTGAAATTTGCGCATGAAACATGGGAGGATAAGGTGGAACTGTTGCAAAACCAATTTTGCCAACAACCTCCAATCTTATCCTCATGAAATTAAGTTCAAAATAATTTAAACTTAAATTCATAAACTATCATATAGTATACTTTTCATGCGCATAATTCAGCCCTAAAAGGGGTCCAAATATATTGAGTAGTTGCATTCAAAATTTGAATCAACTCACCCACTGATTCCCTCAACCGCCAAATCTGAATGGAGCTTTGTTTTAAGTGATAAGATGAAATTCTTATCACTCAAATATGCGCCCCAAACAGCCCAAGAATGTGCTCCAAAGATGCTTCTTGATCCAAGGAATATGTTCCAATAAGATCCTGTCTTATCCTTTTGTTATGAAACAACTTTTCAAAGCCAATTCAAATTCGAATTCAAACACTTGAATTCAAATGTTCAAACATTCAAATTCAAAATTCAAAATTCAAAATTTCAAATTTCAAATTCAAAATTCGAATTTCAAAATTCAAATTTCAAAATTCAAATTTCAAATTCAAAATTCGAAATTCAAATATTTGATTATTAATTTAACTAATTAAATTAATTAGTAATGGCTTGGACTATCCAAGCCCATTACTAAGCTCCATGCACCACCCACCTATTTAGGTGGGCTTCCAAACAGCTTCTTCGGCTAACAACCATTATTAGGCCCAATACCTTCAAAGCTAGTCCATCATGACTACAAGGTTTTAGTGTGTGACCCATTAGGTCCAACTTAGCTTCTGACATAACTGGGCTTGGGCCCAACAAGCCCACAACCTAATTAATGACAACACAGAGCACTAGCAATGTTTTGTTGCCCCAGAACTAGTCAGATTAATGACTTGATCATCCTATTGCACATATTTGGTTACCATATGTATTTCCCTTCATCTCGGTTATCTTCCCATTAGCCTAGTGTAAGGAAATGTATCAACCCCTGCGGTTTAGGGTAAGCTTTATTCGAAATAGGGAATCTTCAATTTACTGACTCTAAAGGCCGATCATCTCATGATCTCTTTTACTATGCATAGATTCCCGAGTCCAAGTAAATGTCATCCTGATTTCTCCGGTTTACAAATAACCTAATCTTTCACAGAGATTTGACGAATTCCTTCAGCTTATTACCCTAGCCCTGTGCCCTTTAAAGACACGCCCAACAGTATACCTATGAGTCTCCATGTTTCAGGCAGACGAGGCATACAATCAAAACATGCCTTTCAAGAACACAGTCTAGGTAATAACTTCTGGTCTAAGGAAAGACATACCCAAACATAAAGATATTACTCTAATGACACTATCTGAGATTTCCTCATAGAGTCTCTTTTTGGGTCTGTTCAGTGCGAGCTATACTCTTATAGGTCCTCCCACGACTTTAGCTAAGATATCTCCATATCTGCAGCTCATGAGGTCTTTACCTTGTATCCATATACAAGTAGATAAGTCGTACTAGTCTTACTCGAGATCACTGATCCCCAAACTCAGTGTCTCTAGACTAGGAACATATAATTAGGAATAGACATGCAATATCCTTGAATCCTCATGATCGTGATCTTATCACAGATACTCAAGAGATACATGTTCTATTCCAAGGGGTTTATCCAGTTTGTTCATATAATATTAACAATAATATCGAGACACAATATGAAACTGAATAAATACTGCTTTCATTTATTTGCGACAAACAAAGTTCTACATCTAGTGTCCTTTATTTAATCAAAATATAGTCTCTAGGACACCCATATGCTAACAAGCTCCCACTTAGCCTAGATCCAATCAGACCTAAGTCGTATGCCCAAAGCCTCATAATGACTATCATGTTTTCTCTGAGAAACAGCCTTTGTCAGAGAATCGGCCAGGTTATCGTCTGTGGGAACATAATCCATTTTTACATCATTCCTATCAATGATTTCTCTAATCAAATGGTATCTGCGGAGCACGTGTTTAGATCTTTGATGAGACCTAGGTTCCTTTGACTGCGCAATGGCTCATGTGTTGTCGCAAAGCAACTGTATGGGCTCATCCACGCTTGGAACCACCCTTAGTTCATTTATGAACTTCTTGATCCACACTGCCTCCTTAGCTGCTTCTGAAGCAGCTATATATTCAGCCTCTGTCATTGAATCTGCGGTTGTCTCCTGCTTGGAACTTTTCCAAGACACTGCCCCACCATTTAAAGTGAATACAAATCCTGACTGTGACTTGCAGTCATCTTTGTCACTCTGAAAGCTGGCATCAGTGAACCCTTTCACTGTTAACTCATTAACCCCACCATAGACCAGAAACACATCCTTAGTTCTTCTTATGTATTTAAGGATGGTTTTGACTGTCGTCCAGTGACCCTCTCCAGGGTCTGACTGGTATCTGCTCGTAATGCTTAAAGCATATGAGACATCTGGTCTCGTACATATCATGGCATACATGATGGATCCAATAGCCGAAGCGTATGGAATTCCACTCATACGATCCTTCTCAGGCTGTGACTTAGGACAATAGCCCTTGATAGGTGTACCCCATGACTGACAGGAAGAAAACCCCTTTTCGACCCTTCCATGCAAAGCCTCTTTAGCATCTTGTCAACGTACGTGGATTGAGATAAACCCAGCAGTCTCTTGGATCTATCTCTATAGATCTTTATACCAAGTATAAAGGTTGCCTCTCCCAAATCCTTCATGGTAAAGTTTTTTGAAAGCCACTCTTTCGTTATTTTTAATGTGGGGATGTCATTTCCTATTAGCAATATGTCATCTACATAGAGCACTAGGAAGACGACATTACTCCCACTAACCTTTCTGTAACGTATATTCCAACTCCTTGATGCTTGCTTTAGCCCATATATTGACCTTTGTAGTTTGCATACCATATGCTCTTGATCTTTGATTTCAAAGCCTTCAGGTTGTGTCATGTGCACTTCCTCCTTCAAGAACCCATTCAAGAAGGCGATCTTGACATCCATTTGCCAAATTTCATAGTCGTGGTATGCTGATATTGCAAGCATGATCCTAATAGATTTGATCATGGCAACTGGTGAGAAAGTTTCATCATAGTCAACTCCTTGTCTTTGACGATACCCTTTCGCCACCAACCTAGCTTTGTAGGTCTGAACGTTGCCATCTGCATCAGTCTTTCTTTTAAAGACCCATTTATTATCGATAGGAACTATTCCTTGCGGTTTAGGAACCAAGGTCCATACCTTGTTCTGATACATCGAATCCATTTCAGATTCCATGGCTTCAAGCCATCTTGAGGAGTCAACATCTTTGACCGCCTCCTCGTAGTTACTTGGTTCATCATCCTCAACAGTTTGCTGATTCTCAATCATAAACCCATACCTCTCAGGTGGATGGATGACCCTCGTAGATCTACGGAGTTGTGTGTTTACTTCTCCATTGGAGAACGTCGCCTGCGGAGCAGACTCGGGTTCCTCAATTTGTTCTTGTGGATCTTGCACTTCTTCAAGATCAATCTTACTCCCACTGCCTCCTTGAGAGATCAAATCATTCTCAAGGAACTCAGCATTCTTTGACACAAACACTTTGTGTTCTTCCATGGAGTAGAAGTAGTATCCCTTAGTACATTTAGGATACCCCACAAATAGACATTTAGTACTCTTAGCACTAAGCTTGTCTGATGTCAACGCTTTGACATAAGCTGGCGATCCCCATACCCTGAGGTAACTCAGGTTGGGTCTCTTACCACTCCATATCTCATATGATGTGGTCTGAACAGATTTAGATGGTACCCTATTTAGAAGGTATGCCGTTGTGTCTAAGGCATATCCCCAAAACGATTTTGGAAGTTGAGTCTCACTCATCATAGACCTAACCATGTCTAACAAGGTCCTGTTTCTCCTTTCGGAGACACTGTTTTGGTGTGGTGTGTAAGGAGCGGTAAGTTGTGACAGAATTCCATTTTCTCTCAGATAATCCTGAAACTCGTGGCTCAAATATTCACAACCACGATCTGATCGTAATGTCTTAATCATCTTGCAACGCTGTTTCTCCACTTCATTCCTAAACTCTTTTTAAACTTTTCAAAAGCTTCAGATTTATATCTCATTAGGTATATATACCCAAATCTTGATTTGTCATCTGTAAAGGTAATGAAATAGGAATATCCACCTCTAGCCTCAATAGACATTGGGCCACATACATCAGTATGAATGAGTTCTAATAACTCACTAGCCCTATAACTCTCAAGCCCTTTGGGCTTTTGTCGAATCAATTTCCCAGCTAGACAAGATTCACATTGTCCATAGGATTCCAAATCCATGGAGTCCAGGTATCCATCTCTATGTATCCTAGACAATCTTGTTTCATTTATGTGCCCTAGTCTACAGTGCCAAAGATAAGATTGATTATCCGTCCTAGGTCGTTTCACATCTATATTGAGCACTTCATTTCTCATTTCTAACACATACAATCCATTTATTAAAGAAGCAGTACCATAAACCATATCATTCAAAATGATACAAAAAGTACCATCCCTAATACTGAAAGTATAACCATCTTGTTCTAAACAAGAAATTGAAATAATGTTTCTAGAAATATGCGGAACATAAAGACAATTATTCAAATGCAATAAAAGGCCCATAGGCAAAATAAGGTCAGCATCTCCAACTGAATGAGCAGCAACCCTTGCTCCATTACCAACGCGGAGATCCACCTCGTTTCTGTCCAATCTCCTTGGGCTCCTAAGTACCTGCAACATATTGCAGATATGAGAACCACATCCGGTATCCAATACCCATGAGGTTGGATTAGCATAAGAATAATTTATCTCAATCATGAAAATACTTGAGGCAGAAGCATCACCATGCTTCTTGTCCTTCACATTGTTCAGGTAGTCTGGAACATTCCTCTTCCAGTGGCCTTTCTTGCCACAATGGAAGCACTCAGCATCACCCTTGTCCTTAGGTGCCTTCTTACCCTTCTTCTTGCCCTTCTTCTTCTTGGATTTTCCTTTGGGCTTAAGGGGGTCACCTTTTGCAGGCTCCTTACCTTTTCCCTTGGCCTTGCTAGGCCCACCAATCAAAAGAGCCTGTGTCCTATCCTTCTTAATAGACACTTCAACTGTTGTTAACATGCTTAACAACTTAGGCAAGCTCACTTGCATCCCATGCATATTGTAATTCATGATGAATTGACTGAAGGAAGGTGGAAGTGAGGTGAGGACTAAGTCATTACTTAGCTCGGTATCCATGATGAAGCCTAGGTTTCCTAGCTTCTCAATCAGCCCGATCATCTTGAGAACATGGCTGCCAACAGACATGCTCTCAGTCATCCTACAAGAGAACAGTTCTCTTGAGGCCTCATACCTCTTATGCTTGCCTTTAATATCATACAACTCCTTGAGATGTACGATAATAGAGGGAGCATCCATATGCTCATGCTGCTTTTGCAGTTCAGGCGACATGGATGCCAACATGATGCATACTGCCATCACATTGTCATCCAAGTGTTGTTGATGGGTTACGAAATCAAATTCCGCAAACCCTTCTACCCCTTCCCGTGGAGCTACGGGTATTACAGCATCTAAAACGTAGGCAATCTTTTCGGCCCTTAGAACGATTCTTAGGTTCCGATACCAGTCCATAAAATTTGGACCGATCAGTTTATTCGTATCGAGTATTGAACGCCGTGACAATGGATTAGTCATACTATAAGCTGAAAGAGATGTAAAGATAGTTTTAATTAATATACGGTTATGTAGTTAAAAGCAAATTATTAAAAACTTTAAATAATTTGCCCCTCCCACTATTTTATCTAAGTCAATGACCCTTCCTTTTTTGACTTAAGGTTAATCAACTTTAGATTTTACCTTAGTGAGATTAAGAGTGCGATTATTTATTTTAATCTCCATCTGAGATCGCTGACGTGAATCGGCAAGTGTACCGAATCGCGCAAGTAATAAAATGATAAGTAAAATTCGTATCCACAGAGAGTGTGTCTAAATCAATTAAACTATTCTTTTTAAGATTAAATATTCCAAGAGGTTTTTGACACGAATGTCAGGATTGTGTGGGAATTTGATTTGTAAAATAAAAGACGTGTTTTTGTTCTTTTTGAATAATTAAGAATCCAATCAAAACAAGGGTTTGAAAATTTATGAGAAAAACGCTGCAGTTAGAGAACACTCACCGATGATCCCCACCTTTTACTCTGGATTAAGTTAAATATTAATATATAAATCGTGAAATTAGATAATTATCAGATAAAGGTATCAGTAGTTAATTCTCAATCCCTTGAAGAATTAACCCTTTAATCTCATATAGAACCCTAATTCCTTGAGGTGCCCTATATGAGATCAAGCATAAAGATCGATAATTAAAACATCTACAATATGAATCATGTCTATCCCTAGATCATGTTCATACCGTCATTCTATTCCCTTTCTGGATTAAAGACCTCAGATCCCTCTTGTTGGCCCTAATCCTCAGATTTATTATCAATTACTAGATTGATCGGATCTAATAACAACAATAACAATACGATCAGAATAGAACGAGATTCAAAAGATAAATATATCAATAAAAACTCAATCCATTGTATCAGGGGTTCACAAGGGTTCGTGACCCTAACCACAACAAAGAGGTTCTAGCCAACCATTATCATGGCTAGAATCCAATATTCAAATGAAAACATAAAACTACAAGAACTACAGAAAGGTAGAAGAAGAGATCTCTCCAGAGCTTTCGCCTCCAAAATGACCTCAGATTTGTCCAGAATATGAAAAGTGTGTCTTTAGGGTTGCCTTGTGCCCTTTTTATACACCTCAGAATTCTCCTTTCCTCGCAACTGACAGCTGTCCATTTCAACCCTACGCTTGGAGCGCAGGATCTACGCTCCAAGCGTGGGGCTTCTGCCTGTTTTCTCCTTGTCTACGCTTCAAGCGTAGGGTTCTACGCTTGAAGCGTAGACTTACTGTCTTGGGTCTTTTCCTACGCCTTTATTTGTTCTGACGAAACGTATAACGGAAACCTTACAATTTATCACATAAACGTTATAACGGAAATATTAAAGTATGAATTTATTACAGAAACGTTTAACGGAAAGATTTAATTAAAATAAAATTGAATTCAAATTTCGAATTTAAAATCTGAATTCAACAGTTGCGCGATCCTCTGATGCTGCAAGCGCCATTCCCACGCTCGTAGCGTGGGCCTTTAGTTTCACTTTGTCCTTTTCAGCTCTAATTTGTGCATTTCTCCTATGAAATCAACATAAAATCAGTATATAACTTCAGATTAAGATATTTGACAAATTAACAGTGATTTTGCCCTTTTCTTGCATCAGATTAAGTAACATTCTTCCTCTTTTTATCTTACAATTCCTTATATGCTGATCCCATATCAAATAATTCCCAGATTTAAACGTTGTTGTCCCCAGCAATGTAAAAGACTCAGTCCAGGACATATTTAATTAATCCAACATAACATTCCAGAGACACTCTCAGACACAATATGCCATGCATGCCTGACTCAACATCATAAACTCTCAATAATGTCTTCAGCTTCTTAGAGATACAAGTCTACATTGGTTACCCCTCACACAGATAAATAATATTCACTCAACACTCAGTGTTTAAGGGTATAATGAGCACTCAATCACTCAAAGCTATAACACTACCATAGGCTTGATCATATTCTAAAAAATTCTTAAAAATGAAGAATCACACACATGCATTAATTGATCAAAAGGACTTCACAGGTTGTAACTTGGCCGGGGTAATAGGGTAGGAATATATGGATAGTAGCTCAAACAACAATGAGATTGAAAACTGATATTATTTCACTTTAACACATTCAATTCAATGATTTTTGCTCCACTAACATCCCCACAGAATTTCGGGAATTAATTCCTTCCAGCCCACCTTTTACTCTTTTCCCTTTTTTTTTATAAGGGCATAGATGATTTTTTTTTTCTTATCCCTTAATCACTTGACCTTTGTGGAGCTTACCTCGATTTCTTTATTTTATTTTCAACACATTCAATGATTCAATCTCAATCAAGGTAAGTCACGAAAAATGGATATAGGCTAAGCCATCAATCAGGCCACAGGTCATTTATCAAGAATTAAGTTCAGGCTCAAAGGGCTAGCAAGGGGAAAATCTCATACAGGTGAGTTATTTTGGCCAATAGCAATTAAGAACAAAATGCCTTTATCATATCAATCAATGCATGCATAATAGAGAAACAAATCAAGTTCTAGAGTATTACAACAGTGAGACCTCTCAACAAAAATTTCAGTGTTTAGGCTCAAAACCTCACAGCTATGGTATCAATACAGACTCAAGAAAATTGACCTCAGACATTATCAGAATTTCACAATATTAATTCAGACAAACGAGCAATCATGCAATCTAATTATGCCTATGCAATGTTATGTCAGAAAGTCATACAATATATTCCAAGAATTTAATCATGTACATTAACAAGATGAGCACATTTAAACCTGGGATTTGTTCAAAACACACATTTTTTTTTTTATTTATTTTTTTTTTTTTTTTTTTTTTTATTTTTTTAATGGCACACCAAATAACTATAAAAAATAACTAAGAAAATGAAAAGAGTTAGGATATCTCCCCTGATAGAAGAATTGCAGTTCTAAGGCGCAAGCCCACCATTCCCAGATTTAGAGCATTGTTGTCCTCAGCAATAATTAAACCACAAGAAGGAAAACCTGCATAATGGAACAAGCAGTGGCATATAGAAGAGACTATAATGCGCACATTAAAACATCAGAGAAAAATATACTAACTAAAATACAAAACAGAAAAATAAACTAATGTACAAAATCTCCGTCAGCAAGGAGATAAAGTCAAACCTCCATGTCATCCCACTCAGCAGCGTGGGATGACTCAGCAAATGGAGGATCTGGGGGTATTGGCTGCCTTGGTGTTTGGAGCCACCATTCCCAGATTTGGCCCAAACCATGGAGCCATGTTAGAAACTCTTTGAAGCTTTGATTCTTTTGAGAGATAGAATCTCTATGTCTCTTGTCAAACTTTAGCTTCCGGTGTCTCTTCCAATTCTTATTAAAGAGTTTGATCACCTCCTTTCTCACTACCTTCTTCATTGTAGGACGACTCCTCCCTTGGGGTTTCTTCTCATGTTTTCCATCATCCTCATTTAGAATTTTATTGGTATGAGCAGAGGGATCTTTGTCTTTCAATTCAGTCTTTTCTTCCTTCAGTGCTTCAGTCACTACCTTGTTACACAAGAAGATATCTCTTAAAGTTTTATGAGACTCCTTCAACTCCACCTTCGTGGCACCATTTTCATCATCTGCTTTTCTAGAAACTTCAACCGCTAAACTTTGCTTTTCCTTTAAGATTTCCAGACTAAAACAATCATCTTTGTGAGAAGAATGTTTTAAAGAATCAAAGACATTGATGGTAATGGTCTCATCATTCATCCTTAGTTCAAGCTTCCCGTTTTCAACATCAATCATTGCACGGGCTGTGGCTAGGAAAGGTCTACCCAATATGAGAGGCATTTCATTTTCTACCTCCATATCAAGCACAATAAAATCAGCCGGAAAGATGAACTTGTCAATTTTTACAAGGACATCTTCGACTATACCACTTGGCTTCCTTAAGGATCTATCAGCAAGCTGAAGAGAAACCAAAGTAGGCTTCAATTCAGTAATTCCCAAGGCTTTACAGACAGATAAGGGCATCAGATTAATGCTCGCCCCTAAATCACACAAAGCTTGGCCAATCTTTGTATCTCCAATTTCAATTTCAATGTTGAAGCTTCCAGGATCACGAAGTTTAGGAGGAAACTTCCTAGTGATAATAGCACTGCACTTCTCAGTAAGTGCAACTGTCTGACATTCTTGTAGTTTATGCTTCCTGGAGAGGAGATCTTTCATGAATTTTGCATAATTTGGCATATTAGCCAATGCTTCAGCAAACGGAATGTTCACATGCAACTTCTTGAATATCTCAAGAAATCTGTCATAGCTTTTTGCTTTCAATTCTGGCTTCAACCTTCCAGGATAAGGTGCCATTTTCATAAGATACTCTTCGCTAAGTTCAAAATTTTCTTTTGGAAGAGTAGCTGGCTCCTTCACATCATCAGCCGGTTTCAGTATTTCAGGAGACTTTTCAGTTTCTTTTTCAGATTTCTCCTCCTGTTCAACCTTCTCTTCCTCTTCTATAGGTTTTGGTGGGGATGATACCACTTTCCCACTTCTAGTTATAATTGCCATACAATTTTCCTTGGGATTGGTAGTAGTATTGCCAGGAAAGGTACCTGGAGCTCTATCAGATAACTGTTGGGCAAGTTGACCAACCTGATATTCCAGGTTCTTGATTGAAGCTTTAGTGTTCCTGGACTCAGCTCTACTTTCCTCAATGAAAGCATTGGTACTTTTTTGATTAGCCTTACTCTCTTCCATGAAAGCGTTAGTACTTTGTGCTAATGTTCCTACTAAACGCTCCAGGTCGGAAGGCTCTCTTTTTGGAATAGGTGGTGGCTTTAGATAGTTGTCAGATGTCATATCTAAACCAGTACCTTGATAACTCTTCCTTTGGTAACTATTACTGCCAGCAGAATTATTCTGATTCCTTGAGAAATTTTGCTGATTAGGGCGCTGATCATACCAAATGCCATTTACCTGCAACTGTTGAGCAGAATCTGAAGACATCAATGTAGAACAAGCATTGGTGTCATGATCTTCATGACAATATTCACAGTCAAGAACAACTGCATTTGCTTGAACTTTAGAAAGCTGCATCCTCTCAAACTTTGCATTCAGATTAAACATCTGTTGTGATAACAACTTTTGCTCTGCCAGCATTGCATTATTATCATTGAGTGGCACTACTTCCCTTTTTCCTGTCCTTGTAGATGTTTCATTCTCATTTTTAGCTAACTTGTCAATCAGATGATATGACTCTGAAGCTAGCTTATCACCCAAAGAACCGCCTGCTGCAGTATTAATAACCAGTTTCGTCTCCGGTAGACAACCATTGAAAAAGATTCTCACTTGGTCCCCTTGAGATAGGTTATAATGAGGAACCTTTCTCATGAGGGCCTTGAATCTATTCCAAGAAGCGCAGATGGTCTCTCCCAATTGTTGTTTGAAGGAGGTGATATCATTCACCATGTTGTTGTATTTCTCCATGGTAAAGAACTCTGCAAAGAATTTTTCGGACAAGTTTTCCCAAGAAATGATGCTATCAGCAGGTTGTCTTTCCACCCAATCAAGAGCTTTTCCCTTAACAGAAAAAGGAAAAAGTTTCAATCGTATTGCATCATCATAAACATGTGGAGGCTTTGTAGAGTCACAGATTCGTAAAAATCTGTCAACGAATCTGTGAGGATCTTCATTGTCCTCTCCTCCATACTTTTCTCTCTCGGCCAACTGAATGATGTTGGACTTGAGCTCCCATTGATTGTTCCCAAGTTCTGGTGGAACAATTCCAGCATTGGGCCTGTTAAAGATAGGCGTGAGGATGGTGTTCATCCTAGGATCAGCATTCTGATTAGGAGCAGCCATCTCTAGGGTTTCAGCTACTGGAATGGGAGTTGTCTGTGCCCTTTTTCTTTCCTTCTCTCTTTGAGCAATTCGTTCGCTTCTCCTTAGAAAAGCACTGCTTTGCATACAACTTCAGAGAAAAGATTAGTAGCACAGATTCAAAACAAAAATAAAATTAAAAATAAAATAAAAACAATTTAATCTTTAAAATCAAGATTTAATTGATTTTAGAAAAACACTCCCCGGCAACGGCGCCAAAAACTTGACGTGAATCGGCAAGTGTACCGAATCGCGCAAGTAATAAAATGATAAGTAAAGTTCGTATCCACAGAGAGTGTGTCTAAATCAATTAAACTATTCTTTTTAAGATTAAATATTCCAAGAGTTTTTTGACACAAATGTCAGGATTGTGTGGGAATTTGATTTGTAAAATAAAATACGTGTTTTTGTTCTTTTTGAATAATTAAGAATCCAATCAAAACAAGGGTTTGAAAATTTATGAGAAAAACGCTGCAGTTAGAGAACACTCACCGATGATCCCCACCTTTTACTCTGGATTAAGTTAAATATTAATATATAAATCGTGAAATTAGATAATTATCAGATAAAGGTATCAGTAGTTAATTCTCAATCCCTTGAAGAATTAACCCTTTAATCTCATATAGAACCCTAATTCCTTGAGGTGCCCTATATGAGATCAAGCATAAAGATCGATAATTAAAACATCTACAATATGAATCATGTCTATCCCTAGATCATGTTCATACCGTCGTTCTATTCCCTTTCTGGATTAAAGACCTCAGATCCCTCTTGTTGGCCCTAATCCTCAGATTTATTATCAATTACTAGATTGATCGGATCTAATAACAACAATAACAATACGATCAGAATAGAACAAAATTCAAAAGATAAATATATCAATAAAAACTCAATCCATTGTATCAGGGGTTCACAAGGGTTCGTGACCCTAACCACAACAAAGAGGTTCTAGCCAACCATTATCATGGCTAGAATCCAATATTCAAATGAAAACATAAAACTACAAGAACTACAGAAAGGTAGAAGAAGAGATCTCTCCAGAGCTTTCGCCTCCAAAATGACCTCAGATTTGTCCAGAATATGAAAAGTGTGTCTTTAGGGTTGCCTTGTGCCCTTTTTATACACCTCAGAATTCTCCTTTCCTCGCAACTGACAGCTGTCCATTTCAACCCTACGCTTGGAGCGCAGGATCTACGCTCCAAGCGTGGGGCTTCTGCCTGTTTTCTCCTTGTCTACGCTTCAAGCGTAGGGTTCTACGCTTGAAGCGTAGACTTACTGTCTTGGGTCTTTTCCTACGCCTTTATTTGACCTTCTGACGAAACGTATAACGGAAACCTTACAATTTATTACATAAACGTTATAACGGAAATATTAAAGTATGAATTTATTACAGAAACGTTTAACGGAAAGATTTAATTAAAATAAAATTGAATTCAAATTTCGAATTTAAAATCTGAATTCAACAGTTGCGCGATCCTCTGATGCTGCAAGCGCCATTCCCACGCTCGTAGCGTGGGCCTTTAGTTTCACTTTGTCCTTTTCAGCTCTAATTTGTGCATTTCTCCTATGAAATCAATATAAAATCAGTATATAACTTCAGATTAAGATATTTGACAAATTAACAGTGATTTTGCCCTTTTCTTGCATCAGATTAAGTAACATTCTTCCTCTTTTTATCTTACAATTCCTTATATGCTGATCGCATATCAATCGCAAGATTAATTTAGATAATGGGTTAATCTTTATCAACAGTATCTCATACCCTCTCTTAACATTAGGTTGACAACTCTTTGTCACTTAGTGGTGCATCTCATTCAACCAACCTAGCACCATTACCCTAAGCACATAAGCCCGGCTGTGCCTGCAACTTATGTCTTAGTTAAGCATTAAACCAGCACCCTAAGTGTCTTACACTTCAAACACTATTCTAGCTCAACGAAACAGTGGGTCCCAACTGAGTTGTGGAGCACCACTATGTAGAAGAGTTTTGAGTAGCATTGGGGGTGGGAGGTAATCATACGCTCAATTATTTATTCCTTTTAAGGGTTCCTTTTATTTTAGGGTTAATTAGGTCCCATCAAACGCATATTGTAAGTTATCATGCTAGTCGTTACCTATGTCAAACATCTATCGGTATACACTAGTCGCTATTGGACAAACATAATAACCATACAAAACGCGGTTTGCCCAATTCATGCATACTAGACGTTCTAATCATACATGCATATAAACAGTTTATATTGAGATAGTCATGGTGCTCGCGCTTTTGTCCTTTTTGCTTCTTTAAGCAACGGCCGCTTGTCGTCTATACGCCACTAGCCTATTTCTCTAATTACACATAGTTAAAGAAACTCCAAAACATCTTTGGAGGGACAAAATTACAAAATTTAAATTACAAATACACTTGTAAATTAAAGGGCGCAATTACACATTAATTTAAAATTCAAAAAAATTCAAATCCGGGCACCATGACCATCCCCTTCCTGTTTGCACCTGAAAAGTTCAAAACTTGCAAACACAAACATTATATTATCACATAATATTTTTCACATATATTTTGACATTTAACATTTAAACATCAAAATAACATCAAGATTCATAATCTTAAATTTCTCAATTGGCCGAATTTAAAAACAATTTTAATTCAAATTTTGTTAATTCTTTCTTAAAGAAAACAAAATTAAACCATGCATGTAGCCAAAAACTCCTTCATGGCCGAATCATATAGGTGACTATATGTTAAATTTTGTCACAAAATTTCATGCATATAAACATGACACAATTCATGGAGAAAAATAAGAAATCATTCAAGGTACTCTTAGTACCCTCCATGGCCGAATCTACCCTTTCAAAAGGGTGTTCCTTTTAAGACTTCCATAAAGAAAAAGAAACTAAACCATGATGCATAATGTTTTATGAACACAGAATCAAATTTACATGTTCATAAAAACAAAAACTTTAACACTTTAAAGGATTTGTGATTCAAAATCCATATGCAGAATTTAAACTTTAACCCTTTAAAGATTTTGACCGTAAAAAACTCCTTTCACAAACAAGGTACCATCACCCGCCGATGGTAAAGCAACCTGGCTCTGATACCACTTGAAAGTAAACTGGCCTTTGAAGGCCGATGCATGTAAGGTGTAAAAACAATTTTTTTACTGCGGAAACATACATGCACACATAGGTTCATGCTTTAAGACAGCATGATGTTACCTTGTTTTTGGCCTAATCAGTCAGGGAGATCAGATGTCAGGCTTGAAGGGTTCAAACCCTCTAATGGTTATCCACACCACCGTTCGTCAATGATGCAAGAACTCCTTCTTGAAAGCCACCAGATGAGCACCACAGAGAGGCTTGCTATGCGAACAAGTGGTGAAGGTGGAGGCTAGGTATTCTGTTTGGAAAGGTGTAGTGAACTACCCTACAGAATGGTGCATAAGATGAAGGAGAGTAGGCTAGGTTTTCTTGAAAACCCTAAGTAGAGGAACTAGTGTGATATATGCGCACACCTTGATGAGAGGAGGAGAGAATTAATTCATTCAAAATGAAAACCAACTTTCAAACTCTTTCGAAATTTGCGCATGAAACAGGGGAGGATAAGGTGGAACTGTTGCAAAACCAATTTTTCCAACAACCTCCAATCTTATCCTCATGAAATTAAGTTCAAAATAATTTAAACTTAAATTCATAAACTATCATATAGTATACTTTTCATGCGCATAACTCAACCCTAAAAGGGGTTCAAATATATTGAGTAGTTGCATTCAAAATTTGAATCAACTCACCCACTGATTCACTCAACCACCAAATCTGAATGGAGCTTTGTTTTAAGTGATAAGATGACATTCTTATCACTCAAATATGCGCCCCAAACAGCCCAAGAATGTGCTTCAAAGATGCTTCTTGATCCAAGGAATATGTTCCAATAAGATCCTGTCTTATCCTTTTGTTATGAAACAACTTTTCAAAGCCAATTCAAATTCGAATTCAAACATTTGAATTCAAATGTTCAAACATTCAAATTCAAAATTCAAAATTCAAAATTCAAAATTTCAAATTCAAAATTCGAATTTCAAAATTCAAATTCCAAATTCAAATTTCAAATTCAAAATTCGAATTTCAAAATTCAAATTCAAAATTCCAATTTCAAAATTCAAATTTCAAATTCGAAATTCGAAATTCAAATATTTGATTATTAATTTAACTAATTAAATTAATTAGTAATGGCTTGGACTATCCAAGCCCATTACTAAGCTCCATGCACCACCCACCTATTTAGGTGGGCTTCCAAACGGCTTCTTGGGCTAACAACCATTATTAGGCCCAATATCTTTAAAGCTAGTCCATCATGATTACAAGGTGTTAGTGTGTGACCCATTAGGTCCAACTTAGCTTCTGACATAACTGGGCTTGGGCCCAACAAGCCCACAACCCAATTAATTACAACACAGAGCACTAGCAATGCTTTGTTGCCCCAGAACTAGTCAGATTAATGACTTGATCATCCTATTGCACATATTTGGTTACCGTATGTATTTCCCTTCGTCTCGGTTATCTTCCCATTAACCTAGGGTAAGGAAATGTATCAATCCCTGCGGTTTAAGGTAAGCTTTATTCGAAATAGGGAATCTTCAATTTACTGACTCTAAAGGCAGATCATCTCATGATCTCTTTTACTATGCATAGATTCCCGAGTCCCTGTAAATGTCATCCCGATTTCTCCGGTTTACAGATAACCTAATCTCTCACAGAGATTTGACGAATTCCTTCAGCTTATTACCCTAGCCCTGTGCCCTTTAAGGACACGCCCAACAGTATACCTATGAGTCTCCATGTTTCAGGCAGACGAGGCATACAATCAAAACATGCCTTTCAAGAACACAGTCTAGGTAATAACTTCTGGTCTAAGGAAAGACATACCCAAACATAAAGAGATTACTCTAATGACACTATCTGTGAGGTTTCCTCATATAGTCTCTTTTTTGGGTCTGTTCAGTGCGAGCTATACTCTTATAGGTCCACCCACGACTTTAGCTAAGATATCTCCATATCTGCAGCTCATGAGGTCTTTACCTTGTATCCATATACAAGTAGACAAGTCGTACTAGTCTTACTCGAGATCACTGATCCCCAAACTCAGTGTCTCTAGACTAGGAACATATAATTAGGAATAGACATGCATTATCCTTGAATCCTCATGATCGTGATCTCATCACAGATACTCAAGAGATACCTGTTCTATTCCAAGGGATTTATCTAATTTGTTCATATAATATTAACAGTAATATCGAGACACAATATGAAACTGAATAAATAGTGCTTTCATTTATTTGCGACAAACAAAGTTCTACATCTAGTGTCCTTTATTTAATCAAAAGATTGTCTCTAGGACACCCATATGCTAACAGCAAGGGATTTAGAGAAACTGGGGAATATCGGGATATAAAATACGACGAAGCGGGATGGTAGCTACCAATACCACGCAACGTCCTCGGCATATATAAGCCTACGGGTCTCATCCAAGGCGTGTTCCTAGAATATCCAACCAAGGTACCCCTTCCATCCATATACACCCGAGACATTCCTAGTGTGCTCCTATCCGGATCACACACCACGACCCTAGGTCAACTGGAACACCCTTTCGGAGACCTATCCAGTGGAAGTCCGAAACTGCCCGAAGGCTAACTGTCTACTGGCCAGAGACTCGGCACATAAGTACCCTCATAAATGCTACATGCATGCTCATGCTGTTCTACACTACTCATATACATTTCTTACCATCACCCTCAACGGGTGTGGTGGAACACACAAGGGGAACAAGCCCCAGTACCAAGAGGTTACCTTAATATGTTCCTCCACTTAGCTCCGCAACAGCTTATCTTTCAAACTTGTTACTCAACAAGATGCCTACACAGAGGACATTCCCAATCACTCAAAAACTCATACAACACATGCCAATTTACAATTATACATGCATTGATCCAACCACTTACCTTAATCCACTTGGTCCAAGACCAAGGGAAATCCACCGAATCACGGTTCGGGGTTCAAATCGACGTACGACAACCTACAATAACATGTACGAATCGTCAGTACACGGCAATTCTATCAAAACGCAAAAAACGTCAAAATCACTCCCTTCCCCTTGAAGGTTCGGCCAAGCAAGGCATAATTCCAAATTTATTATTCTAAATTTTCTTTCTCATTTTATTATACATCCTTAGGTTGCTACGAGGCTATACCAAGTGCCGTTTTTCCATTTTACGTCTTTTAAACATCATTTTGCTTAATAATTCACTCTAGGACCCTTTATGACCCTTAACACTATTTTATTATTTTTCATTGATTCTTCCACTTTCCAACCACCACACAACCCATCTAAATACCATTTAACACTTGAAACAACAACCAAGCAATGCAAACAACTTCAATTTTCTAAAACTCTTTATATGGCTGAGTTGCCCACTTGGAATTTCCAAAGAATTCTCACTCAATTTTAATCATTACACACCTCATACAATCTCATTATATCAACATATAATCATCCGACAACTCACCACTAAAATCCTAACACATTTTCCAAGTTCAAAGTCATGACAACCAAAAATTTCACTAAGTTAAAATCCATATTTTTCACCTAAAATTCTCATGGCATTTCTAGCTCAAACACATCATTCTAAGACATTATCATCTAATACACATTTTCCATTTGAGCTCTCTAACATCACACATCAACAATCAAAGGTTTAGGGTTCAAAAATCAATCACGACATTCAACCGTTTAAAATGCAAGAAAACTCACCCAAATGCAAGGTACAAGACTCATCCTAACTATACTACACCATTGGAGCACCTAGAAGCTCCATGAACTCAACTTTCTCCAAAAATCTGAATCTGAGTTTGGACCAGATCTCCCCAAAGACGTGATTTCCAGGCCTAAGTGTGCTACCAATGTGTTTAGAAGGTCTTTTCCAACAAATTTCAACACAAATTTTGTTGGATTTGGTGGAGAAATGAGTGGTTTAGAAGGAAAAGGAAAAGCTTGAGTTTATGTCAATGGGGGAGGGGGTGGCACGACCTTGAAGAGAGAGGGAGGGAGAATGGTGAAGAGAGTGGGCCACACCGCCACCTCACGCGATTTAAAACTAACGCGAATTTCCACTAAACGTCCGTAAATTCAAACCTATTTATAAATTCTAATTTTTAACATTAACCATTGTTCTTTTGATTATACTTTATCATATGAATCCAGAGTTTTCCGGTCATTCGGAGAAAACACTGTTTTAAGTTGTTGCGCGCGTTGTTGGCACGCTTCCCCCAACTGACTTAATTCCATCAAAATTTCTCAAAATCAGATTTCCTAGTTCTATAGACCATTTATAACTCATATTTGAAACCTAGAGCTCAAAACTCAATCGGCACGTTTTACGGTGCAATCGTTCCGCGGTATTTTTACCCGTGAAAAACATTATTCACTGATTTTTAGGAAACTTGCCTATCCACTCAATTTTTCGTTCTGAATCAATTTCCAGGGTTCTTTTTATCATATGAGACCTTCTACTCAATCTTTATCTTCCTAGGGTTGCGTGTTGCCTAATTACCGTTTTGTCTTTTCTTTGTATTTTGGCCTTATACTCAGGATTTTCACTAGTCCTTCTCTTTAATTCTCATTAATATTTTAATATTTAAACTTAGAAATGTGAGGTGTTATATTCTCAATCCAATTCAACACTTATACTCATTATATAATCCTATTATTAACCTATACCAATGCTCCATAATTCAATTTTCCAATTACATCACATACCAATTTCATAAAGTCTTGAAAACTCAACACAAAATTTGCCTAAGTTAAAATTCCCACATCACCATAAATTTTATTGCATCAATCATCATCATTTATCATTCCAAGCATTTAATTTCAAAGGAGACATACCATTTTATTCTCCTAACTACCCTAACCCAACTTACATCATCAAAACCCTACTAATTTTTATGATCTCAAGGTACAATCAAAAAGGGTGTAGAAACTTACCACCAATGGTCTTCAAATGATGCAAGGATAGGTTTCCACCAATTAATCAACCCAAAAGAACCCCAAAGCTACTCATCCACTCAAATTTTTTAAATGTTCATGGAGGAAGAGCTCTCCACACACTCACTTTTGAGGAAAACCTACCACCAGAATGTTGTTCACTAGATGATTTGGAGTGGTTTTGAAGTTTAAAGGTTTTTTGATTTGAAAAGTGGAAGTGGGTGAAATCAAACCATGAAAAGCTTGGCCTTTGCTTCCACGGAAGCTCCACGGTTTGGAGAGAAAGAGAGGAGAGAGAAAGTGATGGAAATTATGATTTCGAAGTCACTTAAGTTACTTAAGACCATAGGTGGGTCCCACATGCGAATTAACTTTAATTAATCACTTAATTTAAACCACAAATTCATAACCTACGTATTTTTCCCGTTCGTGACATATATTTTTTTTCCTAACAATACTGGAAAAAAAAATTATGCTTATCGGTACAATTATACCGCAGTATTTTATACCGAAAAATCATTATTCATCAAATTTTTCGAAACTTGCCTATCCACTCGATTTTTCGTTCTGAATCCGGTTCCGGCCTTATTTTTACCATTTGAGACCTTCTACTCAATTTTTCATGCCTAGGGACACGTGTTTGACAAATTACCATTTTGCCCTTTTTACGTGTTTTGGCCTTAATTCCCGAATTCTCACTTATCCTACCCTTTTAATTCACATTATCACATATAAATATATATCTAGAAATACGAGGTGTTATATAAGTGCCAATATCGATATGTACACTTTGGGATGGCCTTAGCGCCTATATATCCGTGTTGTAACAAATTATTAAATTCTTTGGTAAGAGGTCAATGATGTCGAATGAAATCCCCTATGATGGGAAGTATCTGAAGAGATTGCCTCTTAGGAGTGTCATTGGACGCTCGACTGGTATAGGATTCTTTAAGTAGTCCTGGTGTACAAGTTACACGATGGCATATATGTTTTGTAGTAAAGTGACTGATGAAATTGTCCTAGGCTTCCCTTTGGGGATTGGATCCTAAGAGTTGTGGCTCTTAGAAGTCCAGGCGGACACCGCTCGAAGTTGAGACTCACCTGGTTATCTTTGTGCGCTGACTGTGTGGGCTAGTAAATGATGTCATTCCTCACGATGTATTGAAGTATCAACAGAACAACAGTGGTGGTATTTTCAATGTAATAGATATTCTACAACCACAAAGATGAGTGGTGATCAGGAAAATTGACAGGTTGCTCTACAGTGTTAAGCATAGTTTATATGAGCCATATAGACAATGGGGTAGAACTGTAACAGGATACAGAAAATATTAAAAGTTGGAAAATATGTACAGAATTATGAGAAGGATGCTGGAATCATGTGATAATGATTATGTTATGGACTAGGTCTGATGACTAGTCAAGATAAGTGTGTAAACTATTCGTGGAAGGGAACATACCCAGAAAGTCATAGTGAATCATGCAGATGTGAAATATGTTTAGTATACTATTATTCCTATAATGAGGGTAGTCTCATGTGTTTATACAAAACACACATTGCCGTTATATACGGATGTGATACGGACACCAAGTGAACTAGGTTCATGTGCGATCCGGAGTGTACTAGGTACACGTTTTGCCGTTATATACGGATATATTATAAATATGAATTCCCCTATGCAGTGGGTGCACATTGTACGACTTGATATTATTATCTCAGTGCGGCTTTTGTGCCCGGAGAATATGGTTACCTCTGTGCGGCTTATGTGCCCGGAGTGTATGGTTATCTCTGCGCGGATTATGTTCCTGGTGACTCTTGTTACCTCTGTGCGGATTAAGTTTCCGGAGACTATTGTTATCTTCTATAAGGACTATGATCCTTGGAAGTATCCTAAATTGATTATATGGCTGATATAAGCGAGATGTTGTATGTTAGTGCACAATCGAGTTTGTGCCATATGAATAACGCAAGATACGAGGTCATGTACTTGTAAGTGGAAAATAATATGCCAAATTGGATATAAAATGTGAGACATAATGAGTAAGTGTTTTCCGAGGTATAATTTTGAAGCACTCTGTATTGTGCGTTCATCGAGAGTGGAGGCAATAGTTTGTGTGTTCACGAGTATGGTGATGTAATTTTCGGCTTCATGTAATATTGTGAAGTTGTTTGGGATTCTCGCTTTATGTGAAAAGAAATAATAGCTTGATTAATTGTTGACAGATTGAGTAGATGTCCTTCTAGGAAGGCTAGTGATGATCAAGATTTTAAGTTACGGCGGTGACCTGTTAGCCTTTAATGACAGGTAAATTGTGATGGAGTCAAGTACGAATGTGTAATAATAGCTGGTAACTGGAATCATGTTTGGTTAAATAAAAGGCTGGTAGCTTTACTTTACAGGTAGAGTAACTTGTGGATTATTATATATTTGCATATGCAGATTATTGTGGAAGATGTGTTGAAGATGCACAATGTTGATGTTGTTTTTGGCTAGGTACTATGATGTATGGTCATGTGTTGTAGTAGCCTTGAATATCCCGAGAGAGTGATGTCGAATTTTAGAAGTAATGGCAATGATGGATTTAGTTCTATATGACAGGATAAATAGGTCTTGAAGATCCCTATATGATGGGACGTGTATGCGAGAGACATGATACGGTACCCTTGAATGGTACATCAATGGCTAAATGTAATGATTATGAAATTGATGTATACAGGAATGAAATATATGTAGAATCTATAGCATGAGTATAGAATGATATGTAAACATAGTTGTTGGTGTGAATCCTAGGCAAGTTCCTTTAATGGGAAAACCATTGATGGATTGTATGTTAAGCCTTGAGATAGCTAAGTGATGAAGAAATAAACAATTGATGTAATTTATTGATATGAACTTGTATATAGAATTTCATGAGTGGATTTATGGTTGAAGGCTTTGAAATGGCCAATGTGATATATAAACTATAATGAAGACCCATTAGGTAACAGTGAAATGTGTTGGGAAATTTATTCACCAATGTGCGTTGATGGAAGTTAGTGAACCAGTAAGGTTAGATTCGACATTTGGGCACAGAAAAAGGTGTCTGTTCTGTATTGAGTGCAGAAGTGGAATTGCATGTTCTTAGATCAAGAACATGGGTAGAAATATATGTAGGTACAACCTGTGGCTAAAGGCTGTAAATGGGGATTTTTCCCTCTGAGACTGAAATTACCATGAGCATAAAACTATATGATTAAATCGGTGAAATTGCAATGAGGAAATGGTGAGATACCGAAATGGTATTTAATGTGGACTAAGATGTTTAGGAACCTTGGTTGTATAACAAAGTAATATTTAATGGCAAAAGTTCTAGAGTTCACCGGGATAAAAACTCAACTAAGGATAATTGCGGATTGAAGTGTGTCAGAGAATGATATGTGCCTATGAGGCAAGGATTTAACGTTAGGAAAATGATGGATTGAATTGCCCTGGATTTAGACTGGATATGATCCTACGTGGATAATTGTTGATAAGCTATCTAGGTTAGTACACCTTCCAAACGAAATTATGGCCTCTATAGGTAAGATAACCCAACTAGTGAGAATGAATTGTCAATCAGAGAAAGTTCGCAACTACGACTTTATATTTCGGATGGATCGCATGTGGTGATACCTATAACACCTCATAATTCTAATGCATGATTTAATGTGATAATGTTGGTTAAAAGGGGTAGGATTAGTGAAAATCCTGAGATTAGAGTCAAAATACATACCAAGGGCAAAATGGTAATTTACCAAACACGTATCCCTAGGCATGAAAAATTGAGAAGGAGGTCTCAAATAACAAAAAAATGCCGGAAATGGATTCAGGGGGAAATATCGAGTGGATTGGCAAGTTTCCGAAAATTTGATGAATGGTGATTTTACCGGTGTAAGAATACTGTGGTATAATTGTACTGATAAGTGCGAAAATATTGTCAGTATTTTTAGGAAACAAAAATATGACTTGAACGAGAAAAATACGTAGGTTATGAATTTGTGGTTTAAACTAGGTGATTGATTAAAGTTAAATCGCATGTGGGACCCACCTATGGTTTAAGTGACTTAAGTGTTTTCAAAACACAATTCTCCATCACTTTCTCTATCTTCCCTCTTCTTCTCTCTCGTGTGTGTTTCTCCATGGAAATGGGGTGAAGCTTTTGATTTTTTTTCAACTTAAATTCTAGCCACTTTTAGGAAGAACTCTCAACTACAAAGTTGTTAAGCATCATCTTGTGAGTGACTTTCCTCTTGAGAGCATCTTGTGGGTTGTTGTGTGTGAGGAGATCCTCCTTGGAGAAGGGGTGGCGGTTTTGAGGAAAATGGGGGCCATTGGTGGTGCTTTGGCTTGATTGGACACTTGATTATCAACCTTTGGAGCCTTAGGAAGCTATTGGTTGTAAGTATTCCTATTTTCATAGAGTTTTTGTGGAAATGTGTGGATTTGTGGTTGAAGGCTTTGAAACGACCAATGTGATATATAAACTATAATGAAGACCCATTAGATAACATTGAAATGTGTTGGGAAATTGATTCGCCAATGTGCATTGATGGAAGTTAGTAAACCAGTAAGGTTAGATTCGACATTTGGGCACAGAAAAGGTGTCTGTTCTGTATTGAGTGCAGAAGTGGAATTGCATGTTCTTAGATCAAGAACATGGGTAGAAATACATGTAGGTACAACCTGTGGCTAAAGGCTGTAAATGGGGATTTTTCCCTCTGAGACTGAAATTACCATGAGCATAAAACTATATGATTAAATCGGTGAAATTGCGATGAGGAAATGGTGGGTACCGAAATGGTATTTAATGTGGACTAAGATGTTTAGAAACCTTGTTTGTATAACAAAGTAAGATTTAATGGCGAAAGTTCTAGAGTTCGCCGGGATAAAAACTCAACTAAGGATAATTGCGGATTGAAGTGTGTCAGAGAGTGATATGTGCCTATGAGGCAAGGATTTAACGTTAGGAAAATGATGGAGGAATTTCCCAGGATTTAGACTGGATATGATCCTACGTGGATAATTGTTGATAAGCTAACTAGGTTAGCACACCTTCCAAAAGAAATTATGGCCTCTATAGGTAAGATAACCCAACTAGTGAGAATGAATTGTCAATCAGAGAAAGTTCGCAACTACGACTTTATATTCCGGATGGATCGCATGTGGTGATACCTATAACACCTCATAATTCTAATGCATGATTTAATGTGATAATGTTGGTTAAAAGGGGTAGGATTAGTGAAAATCCTGAAATTAGGGTCAAAATACATACCAAGGGTGTAACACCCCGTATATATATATATATATATATATATATATATATATATATATATATATATATATATATATATATATATATATATATATATATATCCGATAATGTTATCATACTATCGTATTAAGCTGCGCTTAATTAAAATGCGGAATATCTTTTTCTTTTCAATTATGATGTCATTATCATTACCAACTTGCTTATTAATCAATTAATAAAACATCGCCCGTATGTAATTGCAATAAAACAGCTAACTGAAATACCTCATTAAATAAATAACATAAGCATAAGTCTCTAGTCATGGAACTACAACACGTAGACCGGACCAACTAATCAGTTTATACAACCCAGCTCAAAGTACTAACATAAAGTGACATGGACAAACCCCATGCTCACACAAATAAGGCAACAAAGCCCAACATCAGTCTCAACATCAAAAGTATAAAATAAAGGTGCAGGAAACATAAACAGCATCCAATCCAGTCATGCTATCATCAAGGCAGTAAAACAATAATCATCAATCATGCTCTGGCCTCTTGCCACCAGAGACATCAGCCCCCATACTACCTGAACCTGAAATAAGCATTCCCCAAACGTGGGGAGAGATCTCTAAACAAGAAATCTCAGTAAGACAAGGGGTCCTCAAGGATCTTCCACCCCAAGCTCACTTACATGTGCAATATAAGTTTAAAAGCAGTTCATCATCATCAGTTCTAAAACAATGCAGTGCAGCAGATAATCATGTCATGTGTGTCAATTCTATTCTACTGGCCAGAGAAATGCAGGAATACGTTTATCTCCTACATATAGTGCAAGACGCCACTTGCATCCACCCCGGATCACCGTATTGTATGACGCCACATACTCAGGCTTACCGTCAAGATGGAACATCACATGCATATTAAAAGCCATTACATGTAAAGTTCAATCAACATTTCATATGTTCAAAAGCATGTAACACAATATGCATATACCATATCCCCATGGAACATGGTGGAACCACAACATGGCTAAACCGAGGACATGAAAGCTTACCTTACAAGCAATCAATCCAAGCCAAGAGTCCAACCACTCTTAAATCCAAACACAGCAGTATCACAATCTGTTATGGACCAATAATATATCAAAAATTATGCATATCAAGCATACAACTTAAAGACAACGCCTTTCCTTTACGTTTTATGTCTTAAGGCTCTATACAAAGCCCTAAGCCCTTAATCACTTGATTCTGACTTAGTTCATTTATTACAGAAGTCCAACTTCCTTAATCTAGGGTCCACAAACCCCCAATAGCCTACTGTTTGCACAATAAAGCTACTATTCTTCGAAATCCCAGAATATCCGGATATTCCTCGTGGCATATCCGGATATGCAATATCTGGATATCTCACTGACCATATCCGCATACACAATATCCGGATATCAAGGTCCCATATCCGGATATCAAGGTCCCATTTCCGGATATCAATATCTGGATACCATATCCGGATATTAATATCCGGATATCTGTTCGACAAATATCCGGATATTTCACGACAGAATGCAATTTCTGCATTTCGTGAAGATATCCTTCCAAGGTTCCATTTTTAACACTTCAACACGTTAAAGCATGCATTTTTGTACCCTCTTAGGTTAACATATCAGTTGGTTACTTACTTAACCCAATTACATGCAAAGACTTCACCTTTAAGCAACAAAAACTCATGATCATAGGTTAGGTAACTCACCCAAAGCTCAACCAGCCAACAAAAGGTGCTCTTGGAGCTCACAGACCACTCCAAGGTTCTGACTTCTCCTAAGAACGAAAATGACAACCCAAGCTTGGACCATTCAACACAAAGGAGGCTTCTTGAGGGTTCATAACTCAAGAACAAGATGGCTCTCCTCCCAACTCTCAAACTCATAACCAAAAACCTCACAACCAGCAACTCAACACTCGGAAAAAGCCACCTCTCATACTCACAAGGCCACTCACAAGTGTTTACAAGAAGGGAAATGAGAAGAAGATCAAGAAAAGTAGTAACTTGGCCTCAAAGTGGAGAAGAGAACCCAAAGGCAAAGCTTTAGCTGACCAGCCCCCAAGCAGCCACGCAGGAAGGTAGTTTTCTAGGGCAATGTGCCCTTAACATGCATATATATAGCCCCATGGCCACTTAACGCGCAGTATTGGCCTTAATAGCTACGCAAAAGATATTGATCCCAAACTTTGGAATCTTAACCTCCTCAATTTTCTAAGATTTTTCATATTTTTATTTTATTTTTCTGAGCACCTTTCCGGTATGCGCTTTTCCATAGCCAGTATTTGTTCTGGCATCAGATCTCATTATTTTGACTTGAAACTCGTTTTACCGGTCCTTCATATTATTCTAGTAATTATCATGCACTTATTATAATTTTTTGGGATACTTTTTCGGTACACATTTATACCGACTAGTAGAACCGGTATCTGCACTTTTCCTTCTGAAAAGCGACTTTCAGCATTCTTACCCACTAATTATAATTATTAAAGCCTCATAATAATTATTATGGTCAATTATAGAATTATTTCCTAATTATCACAATTAAATTCATTAATTATCTTAATTAGCGGTGCGGGTTCTTACATTCACCCCACCTTTTTAAGGATTTTGTCCTCAAAATCAGAATATACCTGTCTCGAAACTCTGAATACTGACAGAGAAGCTTTTCCTCTCGCTCCCAGGTACACTCCTCAGGAGTTCTTCCTGACCATCGTACTTTGACCATCGGAATGATCTTGCTCCTCAGCTGCTTCTCGCCACGATCGAGAATCTTGAGTGGTCCGACAGGAGTCTTTAAGTTCTCCCGAACCTCCACATCATCCGGTTGCACCACGTGCGAAGGATCCGCCACGTACTTCCGAAGCTGAGACACGTGAAACACGTCGTGGATGTTGGCTAAGTTCGGAGGCAAGGCAAGTCGATAGGCAACAGGTCCTACTCTACCAAGGATCTGGTATGGCCCAATAAATCGCGGGCTCAACTTCCTCACTCCGAGTGCTCGTCCAACACCGGTGACAGGTGAAAGTCTCACAAACACGTGCTCACCCTCACTGAACTCTAGTGGACAATGGTTGACATCGTAGTAACTTTTCTGGCGATTCTGCGCCTGCTTCAGCTTCTCTCTGATCATCTGGATTTGCTGGGTAGTATCTTGAACAAAGTCCAAGCCAAACAACTCTCTATCTCCAACCTCAGACCAGCAGGTAGGTGTACGACACCTCCTACCGTACAACGCCTCAAAGGGTGCCATGCCCAGGCTAGCATGGAAACTGTTGTTATACGAAAACTCCACCAAAGGAGGGTACCTATCCCATGCCGAGCCCTGCTCCAACGTGCAAGCCCGCAACATGTCCTCCAATGTCTGGATAGTCCGCTCAGTCTGTCCATCAGTCTGAGGGTGATAGGCTATACTCAGTCTCAACTGCGTACCAAAAGCTCCTTGCAGCGCCTCCCAGAACCGAGATGTGAACTTCGGTCCCTATCACTGATGATACTATCGGGCACCCCGTGAAGCCTCACGATCTCGCGAACATACAGTCTGGCCAACTGCTCAGTAGTGAAGCTCACCTTCACTGGAAGAAAATGGGCATACTTCATCAGTCTGTCCATAATGACCCATATCGAGTCGTAGCCAACCTAAGTCTTTGGCAAACCCACAACGAAGTCCATGGAAATGCTTTCCCATTTCCACTCTGGAATCTCAAGAGGTTGAAGTTTACCAGACGGCTTCTGGTGCTCGATCTTCACTTTCTGACAAATCAAACACTTGGACACGAAAACAACAACATCTTTCTTCATGCCCGGCCACCAGAAGTTCTTCTTCAGGTGTTGATACATCTTTGTAGCACCAGGGTGGATAGAAAACTGGCCCTTATGGCCTTCTGCCATAACCTATGTAGCACCGATCACACGGACACTCACGATACGACACGAACCACACGTTAATTCCTTTCGACACGTTAGGACACGTTTTGATATTAAATAATATTTTTAATTTATGTAGTATATATTATATTTAATATTCAATAATTTAACAAAAAAATGAATCTAAACCTATAATATTCCAAATTTTGCAAAGACACACATATCCAAAATATTTATATTAAACTCAATAAAATATATCCAGGCACTCTCTCTGAACTTTTTTTGCTCTTTGATCTTTTCCAACAGCTCGTTCACAACGTTTGTTGTCTTCCATAACCTCAAAAGTGCACTCTCGCACGGAGTTGTCACTGCCAACTTTCGGAACTCGTCGCAACCACATCAAAGTTACAAAGCAACCACATGGTAACGAACTAGGCCCGGATTTCCGGCTCAAAGCATCAGCTACCACATTGGCCTTACCAGGATGGTACTTCAGCTCAAAGTCGTAATCCTTCAGGAACTCCATCCATCTTCTCTGCCTCATGTTCAACTCCTTCTGGTCAAACAGATACTTCAAGCTCTTGTGGTCACTAAACACCACAAACTGCATACCGAACAGATAATGCCTCCAAATCTTGAAAGCAAACACAATCGCAGCCATCTCCAAATCATGAGTCGGGTAATTCTCCTCGTGAGGCTTCAACTGCCTCGAAGCAAAAGCAACAGCTCTACCAGACTGCATCAACACACAGCCCAGCCCCTTTCCAGAAGCATCACAGTAAAGCTCAAACTGCTTCTCAGGATCAGGAAGGACCAACACTGGAGAAGTAGTCAATCTCTCCTTCAATTCCTGGAAGCACTCCTCACACTCGTGAGTCCACGCAAACGGAGTCTCCTTCCGAGTAAGACGAGTCAAAGGGAGAACCATCATGGAGAAACCCTTGATGAACCTCTGGTAGTAACCTGCCAAACCCAGGAAACTCCTCACTTCCATAACTGTCTTGGGCCTCTCCCAATCCAGCACGGCCTCGATCTTGTTGGGATCCACTGCAACTCCATCTGCTGAAATCACATGCCCCAGAAACTTGACTGATTTAAGCCAAAACTCACACTTAGAAGGCTTAGCATAAAGCTTTTTCTCCTTCAAAACTTGCAGAACAATCCTCAGATGCTTCGCATGCTCCTCCTCAGTCTTGGAGTAAATCAGAATGTCGTCAATGAAGACTATCACAAACTAATCCAGAAACGGCTGGAAAATCCTGTTCATGTAATCCATGAACACTGCCGATGCATTTGTGAGTCCAAAAGGAATCACCAAATACTCAAAGTGACCATATCTCGAACGAAACGCGGTCTTCGGGACATCCTCCGGCTTCACCCGAATCTGATGGTATCCGGACCAGAGATTAATCTTAGAATACACACAAGCGCCCCTGAGCTGATCCAACAGATCATCAATCCGCGGAAGGGTATACTTGTTCTTGATCGTCACCTTGTTCAACTGCCGGTAATCGGTGCACAATCGCATTGTCCCGTCCTTCTTCTTCACAAAAATGACCGGTGCTCCCCAAGGAGACACACTCGGCCGGATGAAATCTTTCGCTGAAAGATCCTTGATATGCTTCTTCAGCTCAGCCAACTCTGGTGGCGACATCCGATATGGAGCTAAAGAAATCGGCCCCACACCAGGCAACAAGTCAATGGAGAACTCTATCTCCCGCTGTGGCGGAAACTCAGGAATCTCCTCAGGAAACACCTCCAGGAATTCCCCCACCAGAGGATTGCTAGTGATATCCTCTCGTGTCCCACTCACCAAACCTCCCAGCATGACATATTCGAATGCCCCTGCTCTCAAGGCCCTCCTAGCCTGCAGCACTGAAATATATGGCGAGGAACTAGCTGTGGAATCACACAGAGACATCACCACGCGCTTTGCACAACAATCGATCAGTGCACAGTTTCTAGACAACAATCCATGCCCAGAATAATCTCCAAGTTGGCCATCGGTAACCCAATCAGATCTACCGAGAACTCACGGCCATTCCACTGAAACGCTACATCGCGGTGAACAGTGGTAGAATCATAAATTTCTCCGGTGGCGGTAGTCACCCACAGCGGTGGAGAAAGCACAGACATGGGCAGCTCAAGCCCCAAAGCAATCGGGGTTGCCACAAACGAATGCGTAGCCCCGGAATCAAACAACACATCAACAGAAGAATCACCAATAGACACAGTACCTCTAACAAGGTTCAGAGCGCGGTCCGACTGCGACCTATCCAAGGTGTACACTCGCCCCGTAGCAGGTGGCAGTGTAGGTGCCGAAGTAGTAGCCATCGGAACCATCTGCAAAGGAATTGCCTGAACAGCTGCAGCTCTCACCGTCGACGACGGACAGTCTCTGGAGAAGTGGCCCTCCTTGCCACATTGGAAACAGATCAGCTGACTAGACACACAGCGACCAACATGCACCTTCCTGCACCCCGCACACCTCGGAGTGGAAGGAGGCCTGACTGAACTCCCCTGCTGTGAAGCGGCTCTCTTGAACTGACCAGGGGCCTGCCTAGTCGCGAACTGCTTGCCCTTGCCCTTCCCAGCAAACTTCCTGTCCTTCCAGGATATAGGAGCAGGAGTGGAAACAACAGTCCCCTTGGTCTCGTCGACCTTGGCCCTCTTGGCCTTGGTTGCCACGTAAACATCCTCAATATCCTTACACTGCTGAACCAGTGTACCAAAATCCCTCGAAGCAGCTCCAGCAATGTGCTCAGCAATCACCTCACTAAGTCCCCTTTGGAAATTAGCAGCCAAAAACGTCAGAGTAGGAGGAACCATCCGGAAGTGTGCAAACTTCACCAGCTCATTGAACTTGGCCAAGTACTCATCCACAGACATCGAGCCCTGAACCAAACGATCAAATTCCCTATGTTTCCTCTCCTGAGCATCATAGGGAAAGTATCTGCCCAATAAGCACTCCTCAAAGAATGGCCATGTCATAACATGACCCTGCATCATGAAAGCTCGAGAGGTGTTTGTCCACCAATCATGGGCATCGCCCTCCAGCATATAAGTCGCGAATATCAACTTCTGTGGGTCAGTACACTGCATGACCTGAAATATCTTGTCCATCGATTGCAGCCATCTCGCCGCAGCAATAGGATCTAAAGACCCCTCAAACACAGGTGGCTTATGCTTCCTGACAGCATTCAGCCGTCGATCAATAGCATCACGATCCTCAGCAGGCTCTGCCAAGGTCTCCACTGTCTCAGCGACATGAGCAGCACTGCCAATCTGGCTATGACTCCCCTCCTGATTACTAGGTGGAGGCGGCGGCGGTGGTGGTGGTAGATGTAACAGCCCGTTGTACACCCGTATTGTTAACATTAATTATGATATTAAGCGCAGTTACAATCACATCAATTCATTTTATAAAAATGCGAATAAACTTTTTCCGATTATTACGCGAACAATTAAAACATAAAAGCGTAATAATTAAAAGCTGTGACTGTAACTATAAACACTAGCGGAAGACTTATTTAATTATTTATATTGCTTACTTTACTTATTATAAGTTACTAAGGGGTTCCCATAAACCCACTTAGACCGTTCCTCAATTTTACGTATTTACCTTACCGAACATAGTTTACTAATTGAACTATTCCGAACACGCAGAAAAAATGAGACTTTCCCTTCAAGCTATTATTTTTCCTTACTTAATTACCTTTCAAAAGAGCTATCACACGCTCGATTCCGAATTCATTCGCTCCGGTTATCGCCGTTTGAAGTTGGACAAGCAACATTGTCCACCAACTCCAAAACAGCTCAAAACCTCCTTTACTCTCTGAATTACTGCACTTAAACCACTAGTCCAATTTCTCTCAAATTTTTACACCATAAACCAGACACCTCAATCTTCAATTTGATATATCGTACGCTTAATTTGACCAAGAAATGAAACGAGAATAAATTCCCCAAGATCGACCAGATCAGCCCCCATGTGCAGGGCCAAAACAGGCAGCAAGGTTCAATGACCTCCACAGGGCTGCTCACAACACCAAAAATTCTAAGATTTTGACAAAGCGTAGGGGACATCACAAGCTTCAAAATGGTGTATGGCACGTCCCAATCGGACCTCTATAGAGGGAGATATGCTCTCCCGAAGTTCACTCAAAATTTGCCAATTCTACAGAAAATTCGCGAGAGTTTCCTTTATTTTCGCAAAAATCCCCAAAATTGCACATGCTTTCTAATGCCTCAAAGGTACCTAATAATCATTATATATCATTGGGTGACACACACAAGGACCAGCAATGCCTTAGGGGCTCTTACAACTCAATTCAGTTCATAATTTATTACACAGTTTATACCATATAGCTCATTTATAATTCTTACTCATTTTAATCGCAAAAGTCCACTTACATGCAATTTCTCAACATAACATAAACCATAAATCTAATATAGGCCTAAAGCTCTTTCATCATTTTACATCAAGTATCATTATACCATTACACTTCTCAATTACATATCACATATTACAATTCATGCCTTTCACTTACATCTTTCAACATAAAACTTAGAATGATAAATATGATAACACTTAAGCAAAATATACATGTGATGTGCCGTCAGCACATAAGTAAATTCAAGCTAAAAAGAGAAGAATAATGAACTATTCCTCATCTAAAGTGCAATGGTTCTTATTGTAATCCTTAAATTCCACATTCAAGAGTGTTTAACTGATTTTATGCTCAATTTCAGGAAAAACAAACAAATCTAGAAGGAAAATGAGGATAGGCCAAGGGTATGATCCACGCTCACAGTGTGAAGTTAGCGCTGCAAGCGTGGGATTACAGAGGCTCATGCGGGGCATGATTGAGAGACTATGCAGTGATCGTGGGATCGACACCACTAGTTTCAGATCACAGCATCCACATTCTTCACCCCCAGCCGATGATGACACCATGGAGGATTACTGATGATCCTCTATCTTTTCAAAAACAATTTTTAATTGTGGTTTTAATGTTTTGAAGTCAATTTGCTTATTTGATTTTGTTGGAAGACAGTATGATGAAAGAATTTTCCCTTTTGATGCAATATCTTTGGATAAAAAATTTCTGTTTTGTTGATTAACAAAAGTGTGCATGTTCCAGTTGACAGAATGCGAACTTTGTGCTTTAAATAGTTGTTGCTGAGGACAGCAATGTTCTAAATCTGCGAATTGGGTCGCATGTTGCACATGCGAAACATTGCTAAATGTGGAATACAAAAGGGAGACTTTTAACACTTTTACTGTTTTATTTTAGTTTTAGTTTTCCTTCTCATTTCATTTCATTTCTGCATATATATATATATATATATATATATATATATATATATATATATATATATATATATATATATATATAAACTTGAATTCCAATGCAAGCAATCTCAGGTTTGACATGTTGCTTCAAGTCTTAAATTGGAATGAGTCATAAAAAAACATGATATCTGTGAATATTCATCTGTGCATTTGATTTGAGAATGATGTCTGCTTGTCTGTATAGTTACTTCATGGTAAATCTTTCTAAGATAATGCCTGATGTGAATTCTGGAAGTTAGATCCTGGTTTGAAAAACAGCATAGAGGATTGAGCTGAAAATAGAAATTAGAGAACCTCATTGTAGTGGTTTCTTGAATTTGAATTGTTTCTCTAGCTTGCATGCATGGCTGATATGATAAAGGCAATTCCTTCTTGTAATTACTTGGCCAAATAGCTGTCCAAAGAAATTTCCATTGCTAGCTCATTTGAGCCTTAGCTTGTTATTTCTTATTGGATTCAACCATAAAACACATGACTTCTTTTCCTATTGACATACCTTGAATGAGATTGAAGCACTTATTACAGAAAATTCAAGAAAGAAAAAAGTTTATAGAAGTTGAAGTGATGACAAAAACAAAAGCTGAGATCAAAGAGAAAAAGAACAAAATGGAAATTTGCATAACAACAGAAAAAGAAGGAAAAAGTCAGGAAGGAAGAAGAAAAAGAAAAATATGAATAGAAAAGGAAGAACTAAGTGAAATTGTGTCTGAGCATGAACAACTAATAGTTTTTCAATCTCATATACAACAAAAATTAGCTACTTTCCCAAATATTCATACCTTAGCCTAAGCCAAGTTACAACCTTGCAAAGACCTTTTGATCAGTAGATGCATGGCAAATGGATTCCTTATTTTTAGGAATTTGAGAATATATTCAACCTCAAAGATTACTACTACATTGATGGAATGAGTGCAGAACCCTCAAACACTGAGTGACGAAAATATGCATGTTAGTGAGAAACATTCAAGCTGGGATCCAAATTCTTGATGAAACTGAAAAGTATTATTACAGATCTTTGACATGAAGTTATACGTGCATAGCAGTTTAAGATTCTTAAAATATATATGTTCAGATGTCTCTTTGCAGAAGTTCATTTTGTTTCTCTTCTGATTCATTACATTGCTGGGGACAGCAACGTTCAAATCTGGGAAATGTTTGATGTGCCGTCAGCACATAAGTAAATTCAAGCTAAAAAGAGAAGAATGATGAACTATTCCTCATCTAAAGTGCAATGGTTCTTATTATAATCCTTAAATTCCACATTCAAGAGTGTTTAACTGATTTTATGCTCAATTTCAGGAAAAACAAACAAATCTAGAAGGAAAATGAGGATTGGCCAAGGGTAAGATCCACGCTCACAGCGTGAAGTTAGCGCTGCAAGCGTGGGATTACAGAGGCACCCACGCTCACAGCGTGATATTGACGCTGCAAGCGTGGGATTACAGAGGCATCCACGCTCACAGCGTGATATTGACGCTGCAAGCGTGGGATTACAGAGGCATCCACGCTCACAGCGTGACATTGACGCTGCAAGCGTGGGTTATGAAAGCTACAGCTGAACTATCAAAGGGCAAAAGTGGAATAAAAGATAAAAGATTGGTCTTATAAATAAGGAGGTGCAAATTCTGAAAAGGCACTGATTTCTAAACCTAGAAGGGACCGCCATTGGAGAGAGAGGAGGCTGTTCGTCGTTCTTTCTTCGTTCATTCTTGTAATTTACTTTCTTGTTGAATTTTATTTGAGATCAGCCATGAATATGGTTGGCTAGATCTTAGTATTGTGGTAAGGGTCACAACCCTGAATGTGAACCCCTTGTAGTTTGGATCTGATTTATATATGTTTATCCTTCTGCATCTATTTTCCTTCGCTCTTCATCTCATTGTTCTTTTAGATCTGATCATTCTAACAGATCACCAGGGTTAGGATTCACAATAGGGATATTGGGATCCTAATTCCCGAACAGGAGGAAAATAGCTGTTCATGTACGCACTAGGGATAGGCTACATGAACCGCAAACGCGAGAGATTCACCGAATTGCATGATTAACCTGAAAAGGAATCACTAAGGGATTAGGGTTCTAATAGGGTTAATAAGGTTAAGATCACTAAGGGATTAGGGCTTAATCAATTAAATAAAAGATGGTGAATCGTTTGATCAAAAGGGTAATTCATTTGTAAAGTTACATTCAGATTACAAGGTGGGGATCAGACAGGTGTTCGTACTCTTACTGCAATCTTTTCACAATTGTTTTTCACAACTCTTATAATTTAATCTTTCTTCATCTCTTTCTTCAGAAAACCCTAAAAATACGTTTTTACCTTTAGTTTTATTTTTCTCATCAATCAACAATATTTGTCACACCGAATTGGATTTATTCAACTTAAAGGGACTGGTTATTGTAGTACTTGGTCTACAATCCCTGTGGAAACGATACTCTACTTCATCACTTTTATTACTTGGAACGATCGGTATATTTGCCGAGTTCGCAACAAGTTTTTGGCGCCGTTGCCGGGGATTGTAAATTCCAATATTATAAATAACCGTTGATCTTTGAGCTTGAATATTGTTTTTATTTAATTGTCATTTTAGGGTTTGTTCTATCTTAACTTGCATTTTTACAGGTATTACTGATCATCTTCTTTAAGTTTATGCGAGGTAGACTTGCTCCTGAAGATCTTGTGTTCGATCCAGAAATCACAAGAGCCGAAAGGAAATTAAGAAAAGTTGCCAAGCAGATAATTTGGGAAGACCCGATAAGTGAACCTGATCAATCCACAAAAGATATGGAAAATCATAATAATGATGGAGGAGGTCCCAACAATCAGCCTCCTGCACCAGAGTTGATGGAGTCAATTTTGGCTCCTATGTTTACAAGGCCGAATTCTAGTGTTGTCCGGCCTCATATTCAAGCCAACAATTTTGATATCAACCCTTCTCTTATCAACCTGGTGGAAAAGACTCCTTTTGGTGGTGAAGATTATGAAGATCCTCATGACTTCATGGACAGATTTTTAAGAATCTGTGACACCACTAAACATAATGGGGTATCTGATGATGCAATCCGACTCCGATTGTTTCCTTTTGCATTAATAGGGAAGACTCTTAGGTGGTTGGACCGACAACCCCCTAATAGCATAAGAACATAGGATGAGTTGGCAGCCAAGTTCTTTGCTGAACATTTCTCTCGGGAAAAATACAACAAGTTGGTGAATGAAATCACCAATTTTATTCAACAACCGGGAGAGACCCTTTGCGTAGCATGGACAAGATTCCAAGAATTGATCAGAAAGTGCCCTCAATATGACTTTCCAAATGAGAAGAAGGTTAGGGTTTTCTACAATGGAATGACACCAGACACAAGAATGATTGTCAATGGTGCAGCTGGAGGAACCATAGGAAGAAAGACTGTAGCAGAAACTCTAGAGTTGATTGACCACATGGCACGAAATGAAAATGCCTCAACAGAAGTCCAGTCCATTCAATCAACTCAAGTAAAAAGGGGAATTCTACAACTTGGAAATCAAGATGCTTCCTTAGCTGAACAGAAGGTGATTTCACAACAATTAGCAAACATGAATGCTAAGTTGGACAAAATGCGATTATCCACAAGTCAAGTTAACTCAATTACTTGTGAGTATTGTACGGAGGACCATGAATCCAATGAGTGTCCCACACTTATGGGAGCTGATGCATTCCAAGTTAATGGAGTGTTGTATGATCCAAGGCCACCACAAAACAATCAGGGATATCAAAGGAATCAGAACAATGGTCAAGGAAACAAGTTTCAAAGAAGAAATCAAGGGGGAGGTTTGGATTATAAATCCAATAACTTCCTACAACCTCCTCCTCTCCCACAGAAAGAGCCATCTGATTTAGAGAAAGCCATGCTACAGCTTTCTAAGACTACAAATGATCACATGGAAAGTACAAGTGCTTTCATGAAGGAAACCAGGGCTTATCACAAAAATCAAGATGCCTCCATTCGGAATCTGGAGACTCAAATAGGACAGCTGTCCAGACAGTTAGCTGACAGAACTCCGGGGCAGTTTCCTGGAGATACAATTGCAAATCCCAAAGAGGATTGTAATTCCATTGTGACTAGAAGTGGAATTGTGATCACTCCTCAAGAAAAGCCTAAAATGGTCCAGCCAAAAAAGGTAGATGAACCATTGAAAGAGGTAGAGAAAGAGGAAGAACCATCAATCAAAGAGCATGAAGAACCTACAAAGCAAGACAAGAAGAAGGAAAAG